>JAAOMT010000009.1:1152308-1204507 GCA_016748015.1 Geosiphon pyriformis
TTCTAATTATTTAATCTTCTATCATAGGGTTCTCAATCTGATCGACAACTGGCAAAAATGTGACAGGTGAAGCCAGAATCAACCAAAACTTTAATTCAATATAATAACCCACTAACAGCTACTGTAGCTGGAAATAACAGCAGTATAATGGTTAGTGGGTTAAATGAAAAAATACAATTTCTTGTGGGCGATAATGATGTTTCATCTATTGTCCATCGACGACATCAGAAAAAAGTACGGATTCATCAACCAAAGCGGAGGCTGTTGATCAGGACGAAGTACGTGATTAATGTTTCAATTATCAAATTCTGACTATTCAATTGTAGTGGTCGATCCTTGCTAACTAGTGTGCTCTTTATTAGAGTGAAAAGAGTTCTTCGGGACAACAGAGTAAGGTAGATAACTCTTAATATATTCATTAATTCCATAAAAATGTATCATTGTTTTCTGTAATATACAGAACTTGAAACACTATAAATAAACCAATTACAATGATATCCAAAACTCTTTCTTGTTTAAAATAATTATGGAAAATTTTATATTAATTATCTTTTTTTTTAACACACAAAAATCATAGCTTTATTAATAAAGGCAGAATTAAGATAAAAGTCTAAATGTTATATTAACATTATGTGCAACCAATTAATATCTTTAATCAATAAACTGTTTACATATCTTGAACCAAAACCTGCTTTCTAATAAGCACAATTGACAATATTATATATCTTCTTAACAAAATATTTGGTATTCTGTGAAATAATCACTCCATTAAGCGCTTTCAAATGTTTCAAATAAACATTAAATTGTAGCCAAAATTCAGAACCAAAAGCCTTATCAGCCAACATATTAGCTGTTTCATTTTTCAAAATACCAAAATGTTCCGGATGGCTAGTCACGTGTATAAAGCATTTATTATAGAACATGTAAATTTTATAATTCAGAGTAATTTCTACTGTTCCTGATCATCCGAGCTCGATATCTTGTTATTTGCTAGACCAATCAAAATGCACTAATGAAATATTCAAGAAGTGTAAAATACGTGTGGTCTCATTCTCAACGACGTGTCGCAAAATGGTGAAAGTCAAAACTCCAGGCCGCGAAGCTTTCCGGTACAAATTGGTTGTTCTGGAGTTTTGAGACTTTGCTCGCCCTTTCAGAAATCAATATCCTTTTTTTATTTATTTACAGGAGCGCCCCAATTACCAACTACTTTCAGAGAATACCAAACCCCAATAAGAAGTCAGCTTTTGTTACATTATTTACAAATTCAACTACATGGACTTCTTTTATCGTATTAATTTTCTTTAATCACTTACAGTAAGTCTCTTAATGGGAATTCTCAAGCTCCGACTCCTGTGACTCAAACTCCTGTCCACTCAAATTGCAATACACCGACAAAAACCACTCAAAGGAGAGTTGATTTCGAGGAAATAGGGCAGTCCTCACACAATCTTCCCAAGCCAGACATCACAGGGCTTTATTCTAAATCAAAGGAAAGACGTTTGGAAACTCCGAGTGCCACAGCAATCTCAGAAGACGAGGATGAAGTTAAAAATGTTCCGGATGTACGTGCTTCTTCAATCTCATTTATCTCTCCCGATACCATTCTACGCAACTTTTAACTCATGGAAATTGAAGATAATCATTGATGACGACGATGATGAACTATTGTTGAACACAACTTTCGACTTCTCTACATCCAATTTTACTAAGAAACTAGAAAGGTAAAATCTCTCCAGTTTATTTGGATTGGCGTTGGAAGCTCCCGAATCAATAAAATAAACACTTGATCTTAAAATAAAGAATCGCAAGTGAAGAAGTTTCTCTACGCCGAAGCTCACGTGCTCGTAAGGCAGTAACTCTGGAAAATTATGTTCCAACAGTAGATGCTGTCCCCTTAAAGGATAGGCCAATGCAGGATTATATTAATGGTGGAGCAAAGAGTTATCAATTTTCTTTGGCATCACTTTTGCGTGAAAAAAAATCCCGCGATAAAACCGGATATGATATTCAGTATCTGGAACGAACACTCAATGATGGGAAGGTACGTCTCTTTATATTATTTAATAACAACAGCAATGTATTAACATAATTCAAACAGTCTCTCGATGAATTGGATGATCAATATGCTGAGTATGACCGTCAAGAACTCTCAGAACAAGTCTTGCCAGAGGAAAAAAGCGAGCAGTTGTTAAAGGTATCAAAACTTTGAAATTGGTTCCTTATGCTATACATTAATTAAATTATTTTGCAATGCTAGATATTTAAAGAGGATGATCAAATGGACTCTGATCAGCAATTAAACTTTTTCGAAGTATCGCCAAAGGTGAGAATATTTAACCAAAATTACGTATTATTTTTAATTCATGGTATAAATTCTTACTCCTCGAAAATTTACACCTTGCAGATCATTCTTCCACTACCTATCCTCAGTGGATTAGGGGATAGGATTTTTTCCCTCTTGGTCAATGCCTGCTCCGGTAACAAAGCTTAGATATTCTGGCCATATAGAATGCAATCAAGATTTTTAATCCATTTTTTTGGACCCAGACAAACCCGATATCCAAGATATACTGTGTAACGGATGGATAGTTCACCAATATGAAATGGGATGGTCAATCCCCAATGAAGTTATTATATGGCTTCTGGATATTGGTAATTCTTGCGATTTTATCATTTCGGTTTCGAGTTACAACAACATGATTTGACTTCCCGATCCTAGTAAGCTTCGCCCAAGAAGCGATCATTGCCGAGGCTGCTTTCGATAATTTAAAGAAACTCGCCTCTATAAAGGTAAACGAATCTCCTCGGTGCTTTTTTCTATGAAGCCTTAATTTAATGACAAACAATTTTTCAATAGTTACGTTGGACTAATAAATCCTTAAAAGGAAACCATGATATTGAGGTTGGATTTTTTCGAATAATATCTATCTTCTCCGCATTCGGGGCATCATCTCAATTTCTAGGATATAGATCTAATTTGGAAGAAAAAACTACTCGTATATTGCCCTCAGAAAGTATGTCGTACAAAATCTTGAAAATTGGGGGCTAATCTAATTTTTTTACTTTCTAATCTTCCGTAGCCTCCTCTGATAATTTTCCTTACACTTTCAATATACAATTGATTGTTAGACTGCTGGGTCACTTGGCTGAATGCAGGTTTGCTCTCAAAGCTCGTATTTAGGATTTCGCCCATCTCAACTCGTTGTCTTCTTTAAATAGGTGTTTGGTATTTCATAATAACGATGAAATTCGCCTCGCTATCAACGTTCTCCTTCGTTTGTCCCTTGATAGTCGTCTGTGGAAACTATTTTATGATGTTGAAACCATTGTAGGGTCACTTTTAAACCAGATTTCTGAAGAAGATTGGGGCGCTCAGGTAACTATATTATACATTTTATAATCAATATTGACTAGATACGTTTAGTCGGTAGATTTATTTACATTCCAAAATACAGACGAAAAAATTTGTTTTCTTTATCACCTAGAACCGTACTAATACTAAAACTTGTTCATAAAAGGTCAAACTTATATGTGAAGATAATGCTTGGTCTTGCGGAAATCTGACACAATATAAGGTAGCCATATTGGAAAATTTGCCGATTTTAGGCCGCGGAAAAATACTGCGAAGAATATTGGCTTACCGGTTTCTATTTGACAAACCTGCGTTGTCATGGAATTTGGCTGAGGCATGTTCTTAAGTTGAAATTTATCATCTTATTCTGATATGTACATTTCAAATATTGTTAACGATCGTTTGAAAAAATTTAGTTGGATATTACCAAACCAATTCACTTGGGACCGCTTTTGGATTTGTTTCAAGAAAGTTGCAGTAGTTTCAAAATACATAAAGACACAAATTATAATACGTTATCCGATTTAGTTTCTTGTCTTAGCTTTGCTATCGATGACCCTCAGCAAATGCGGACTGAAAAAGTAAGAAAAAAAATAGTTTCATTAAAGTTACCCTATTAATTTATTTTTGCTATATCAATAGAACACTGTGGAAGAAATTATCAAGAAACTTAAACACACACACGGAAAAATTGGTAAGCTAAATTTCATTGAGAGGCAACTAAAAGCTTCCACGTGAATATTGAATTTAAATATGCTTTCTTAACAGTGGATATGAGAGCCGCCTTCCTAGATCGAACGAAGGTAAACTACTTATTATATTTTATAGATTATGAAAAGTCTTCGACATTGTTGCTGAGCATCAAATTTTTTCAGGCTAAAGATCTTATACAGCGTTTGTTATTGCGCCTTTACTACGTAATAAATTACCGGCATTCTGGGCAGAGACAGGCCAGTATCCTTTATTATTCCCCAAAAAAATCGCAAAGAACTTTGGATTTATACACGATTGCTTCAACAGGTCAAGGGCATAATGCGGAATCTTAAATATGTATATAGCTTATAATAATGTATGAGTTCTTTAAAATAATTTTCATGCTAAATTCATCAGCTAAGCCCACTTCGAATAAAACTGATTTTCATAAAATGCTATTATAGAATTACAAATGATATTAACCAAAAATTACTGATAAAGAATTAAATTACAATCTTTAATTCAATGAAAAATAATTTAAATGAAATTTTTTTACATTATTAAAAACTGATAATTGAATACTGAAAATATTATTCAATTGTTCAATTTAGTCAGCACTTTTTTGCATTAAATTAAATTTTTTTTAAAAATACATTATTTGTAAATTTATGGCTATTTGTCAAAATAAATAAAACCATTATATTTAAATATGTAATAATAACAAATTATTTTAAACTGTTAAGATTAATTTTAATTATTATAAATATGGTTTTTATGTTATTTATTTAAAATTTAAATTAACACATTATATAAAATTAGTATTATTTATTAAATATAAATTTTTTATAATTTATTAATATAATACATATATTGAATGAAATTTTTAAACACAAAAATTTATTTATAGATAAATTAACTATTATAAATAATAAAAAATATGTTAAAAATACAATTATTAATCTAATAAAGATATAATTGTTATTATTTACTTTTTATTTTCCAAGATTTGCATATAAAATTGCAAAAATTTAATGAATTTTCAAATATTTAAAATTTAAAAGATAAAATTTCTAGTCACACATAGAAAGCTCCTAATATGTAATATTCCCTGTTGCGTTGTGGTTGGATCGCACTTAGTTGGCATTTATGCAATATAATCATGTTTTGAATAAAAAAATTTACAAGATAAAAAACCAGATTTTAAACCTACTGCATGTGCGTTTATTTTAGATAATCGCGTATTCCCAAAAATCACACAAATTCGATCGATCGGCGGGATAGAAACTATAAAATATCGAGCGACTCGACAATCTTTTTCACTGATAATAAAATTTGATATTATGGCTTACCAATTAAAAGCCAAGGTCTGTCTTATTTGCATTGATGGTTGGGGTATTTCTGATAAAGACGGTGTTGCTGGCGACGCTATTTATGCTGCTGAAACTCCTTGGATGGATAAATTTCAAAAAGAGTTTCCATATACTACCCTAGAAGCCCATGGCCTGGCTGTCGGTTTGCCCGACGGACTTATGGGGAACTCCGAAGTTGGTCACTTAAATATTGGGGCTGGCCGAGTAGTATATCAGGTTATTGTTGTTCAGAAATTTGCTGCCTTCAAGCTGCCAGAAAAAACTTAATTGTGTAAGGGTGGTAGAGATTTTTGTTCAACGAATACAATTGAAGCGATATTTTTTCTTACAGGATATCGTCAGGATTGATTTAGCCGTGAAAAATAAAGCTTTCAACAAAAACGATGAGATTTCTAGGTCATTTGATCATGCCAAAAATGGGAGCGGAAGAATTCATTTTTTAGGATTGGTATACTTCAATATTTTAGATTGTCATCAATATATCATAGATTCTATTAAATCCTAAAAATCTTCTATTCAATCTATCTCAAATTATAAAAGGTTTCGGACGGTGGTGTACATAGTCACATTAATCATCTTGAGCATCTTCTAGAATCTGCCAAAAGTTACGGCGTACCAAAAGCATTTGTTCATTTCTTTGGTGATGGGCGCGATACAAGCCCTCGATCTTCTGATAAGTATCTTAAACAGCTCCAAAAACACATCAACGAGCTTAATTATGGTGAGGTAGCGACTATTGTTGGACGTTATTATGCCATGGACAGAGATAAGAGATGGGAAAGAATCAAAATAGCATTTGAAGCATTGACTCGAGGGATAGGCACTAAATCTGAAGATCCAATAGCGGTGAGCTCGTAATTGATATTACATATATTTTTATAATTCGTTCCATATTAAAATCGCTATCTATTAAATGTTTGAGATTCCTTTTCTAGACAATTAATCAACGCTTTGGAGAAAATGAAACAGATGAATTCCTAAAGCCAATCATTTTATCGAATGAGGGTCGTATAAAAGGTAATTATGTTCTCATTACCGCAAAAGTTCCTGGTATCATCTTTTGAAACCAAAGCAATTTGTGTTTCAAAGTCATCTTATAAATTATCACGATCAAAGCTCATTACTTGCCCTTTGTCCCATACTCAATTAAGACGGGGATACTCTGTTTTTTTTCAATTATCGAGCTGATCGAATGCGGGAGATTGTTCAAGCTTTTGGAATCTCCCCTCCGCCATTCGAAGCTGATGTTCCAAAAAACCTTGTAAGTCATGAATATTCTACGGTGGTGTTTTTAGAAACCTCTAATTTATCTCATGCCTTAGGATATCACTACCATGACCAAATACAAATCTGATTTCCCGTTTCCCGTTGCATTTTCTCCCCAAAAATTGGATAACGTACTAGCTGAATGGCTCGCAAAACATGAAATCCCTCAATGTCACGTTGCTGGTAATAAAAATCAAATAAGACCTCTTTTTAATTTGTAAATATGCTCCTCATTATGGCACTCATCGTATATCATTTTTGGATGCTTTTAAAACGTGATTTCAGAGACCGAAAAATACGCCCATGTAACATTCTTCTTTAATGGAGGAGTTGAAAAGCAATTCCCACTCGAACATCGAGATATGGTACCCTCTCCGAAAGTTGCAACATACGATCTAAAACCTGAAATGTCGGGTTCCGGAGTCGCCGATAAAATGGTTGAAGAAATTTCTTCGGGAAAATTTCCCTTTGTAATGTGCAATTTGGCCAATCCAGATATGGTAGGACATACAGGCGTGTATGAAGCCACTGTGATTGCAGTAAGGGTAACTGACGAGTGCATCGGACGTATATTTGAGGCCTGTCAAGAACATGGTTACACTTTATTCATTACTTCAGATCATGGTAACGCTGAGCAAATGCTAGATTCCGAAGGGAAACCTCATACAGCCCATACGTGTAACCCAGGTAAATATAGCCTTCAATATATTTGCGCATTCCTTTTTTGGTTCTAATAATTTGTCTTTCATTTCACAGTGCCTTTCATAATGACTTCGAAAGATTACAAGTTTGTGTCCTCTAAGGGTGTTTTGGGTGATGTTGCTCCCACTATATTGGATCTATTGGGTTTAGAAATTCCAAAGGAAATGACTGGATCCACTCTTTTATCCAAATGATTTCCTCAATTTATGTCTGGATTACTCTACTTAAAATCGTGTTAAATGTAATGGTAGTTTATTTCATCAATAATTGTGATCGAACTGGTTGGTCATCTGGGAATCAAGAATAATACATTATACAATTGTTATCTAGAAATAAACCTCAGGAAATTTGACAAATGATAATAATGACATTAAGGCCGAATATGAATGAAGTTCGATATGAGGCCAATGGAACTCTGCTGAGACCAAGGGATATCCAAGACTATTCAATGAACAGCCAGGCAAACAAAATGTCTTTAAAATTAGAAATTTAGTAAACAGTATTTACAGAAAGTATTTGGATGCATCATCTATCGACGCAGAATTCTTTGTGATCGCCGGCCACTCCTCGTAATACGGACATCGGAAAGACTTTGGAAAGATTCGGCAGAATCTGAATCACCATTTTCATGGGCAGTGTTATTGTTATTATTTTTATTTTTATTACTAGGTTCTTCAATCACGACTTCTGGACTCTTTTGCTTTTTTCTCGATGATTTTCTTCTTTTTTGTGAGTTTTTCGATGCTCCAATCTCATCATCCTTAGGGGCAGATCGCTTAAGTGTAGGGCCAATTTTGAGATTGCTTGCGGCAAATTTATCTGAATCTATAGCTTCGCTGGTTGTCCGCCGACGATGATTGATGCGACGGTTCGATACTTTAGGGGATCCAAATGATTGCTCGTCATTACTTCCATTCTGCTTATCTTCATCCCTCTCTTGGTTTTCTACATCAGAATCTTCATTAATTATGTCCTTAGCATTTCTTTTGGTCACCAATCGACGCTTTCTTCGGGTTGCATTCCCGTTTAATTTTTTCGTAGAATCGGAATGAGGTGGTTCTGAAAAGAATTTAAAGAGTTAATCTCACAATAAAGGATAGTCTCGTGTTGAATATGAAGGAAAAATTGCAAATTACCTGGAGTTTTCACTCCGAATTTCACTAGTATTTTGTCAAGTTTTTGAACGTAGCTATAATATGCCTCCCAATCCTGATCATACGGAGGGACCCGGATATTGTTGGATCTCAAAACTTCTTGCAGTTTGGCATCTCTAATATTGATAAATTATGAAGTAAATAATTAAGCATTAAAAGGTGAGAAACTGACTAATCTTACATTGTCATTGCATCATTCACGCTTATCCCTCCTAAGAGTACTGTTAATGGTTTAAAAAACTTGATCCAATAGCGCACGGCCGCTTTCTGCTTGGTAACTTGATATCCTGCCATTAGTTCTATTGCATGTTCAATACCGCGAATATGCATCTCAACTATATGATCAGCATCTTTGCGCGGTTGCATCAATTGAGTTTCGCGCAAATGAAGAGCATTTGCAAAAAGTCGAGCGAGAGCAGCGGAGGACTCCATTATATTAGAAGGGATTTCCTTTTCACCCTCTTCTTCTCTTTCTTCTATAATTTCTTCATAGAGCCCGAAAGACTAATAAAGGATGCATTTATTTGAATGTTATAGTTGCTTGATAAAAATATTTGCAAAGCTACAATTTTTATAACCTTTTCTAACGATTCTGAAAAAATCTGACAGAATGTACGTGGATCAGTTTCCAATTTCCATTCTTTGAATTCTTGTATGACTCTTTTAATAACATCGTCAACGTCATTTCCGAATTTTCCGAATTGTGCAATCACGCTTGCAGATAATTTGATGTCAAAAAAACCACCACGTGTTCCGCGTAAAATTGTCCCAATTATCTCCAAGAATTCATATTTTTGCTCTGCTGTGAGAATAACGTCGAGATCGTGGACTGGAGGGAAATGAGTATAATAGGTATAAAGTGGCTAATTAAAAATTAACCTAATAATCAACTTACATTTTCTATGCTTATTTCTCGTAGTCTCTTCGTCGTCTTCATCATCTTCATTCATATCGTTTTGAATTTCGTCTTCAAATTTTTTCAGAGCCTCATCTAAATCCTGCTTGAGCCTTTTAATTTCTCCTTCTACAAAGGACGCAAATTGAGCTTGCAAAGAAGATGGACACGGAAGTCGTAACTTGGAAACATTGGGGCAACTAGGGCTGTAAAAAATATCACTTGAAAATAACCAATAAATATTGCCCAATATCTTAAAGGCCTATGAGAAATTAGGTAATTAACGCCTCTGCTAAAAAGGATTGAATGAAATGCAATGAGATATATACATACTGTTTTCCTAACATTGGATATTGCAGGCTCAAAAGTAACCAAGGAGCTCAAGATGTCGACAATTTTGTCTCTTCTTGCCATAAACTTGGCTACAGTCTCAGGATCGGCATCTTGATTTTCGTCCTCCTTTTCAGAAATATCATCAACTTTCCACATTATATAATACCAAAGGAAATTGGCGGCTGATACAATAATCTAGGGAGGAAGCCATTGGATACATCATACCTGCCTTGGATTAAAATATCCTTCGAGAAAATAAGAAAACAAAAAAAAGCCATACTCACTTTTTCTTCTTGTTGGTGAGCAAGCATTCCGCGCTGTGCCAAAGCAGCAATACAAGAAGCAACATCTTGATTATTTTCATCTCTTTCTTCGACAAATTGCAGCATGTTAACAACGGAAATGAGTTGTTCTAATCGATTTATCGAGGTTCCCAGCGAATGAACTTCATCACGACCAAGATGAGCTGTTGATAGCTCCTAAATAGAAAATTAAGTCAAGTTTGATGGTAGATGAATGGGTGGAGAAATTTTTGGAGATCAAAACCTTATCTTGGCATTCCTTTCTGAAGGTTTTTATAACTTCTTCTTGTAATTCGCTTAGCTTAGTTTCAGTGACAGATGCCAAATTTTTGCTTTGGGTCATGTGACGTAAAGATTCAGCGGCATGAGCTAATACCAAAGGATGTGTGTGCTTAAGAAAAAGCTCTTTTATATCTTCAACAAGGGTTTCATAAGCCTAAGAAATTAACCGAGATAATAAAAATCGACGAATACACAATATGTGGTACAAAACAACAATAGCTCTGCTACCTTGGTCATCCGTAAATCCTGATATACATTCAGATTCATTAATATTGGTATTTGTAACACCTCAGCTATGCGGCCAGCATCCGGGGCATATTTAGTTAAAAGCCTGGGCAAATGTTTAGCCATTGTTCTCGAAATCTCACTGCGAATTTCATCCTGGCGTTGTTCGAGCTGCATGTAAAATAAATAAAAATGAATAGTTTCCAATTGAGCTAAAGAGCATGTCCCTGAAACTTACATCTTTTTTGTCTTTTGCTTTAGTTGGTTCTACAAAGCTAAAATTCATGGAGGCAACAAGAACCTCAACAAGAACGCTCTCTTCTTGCTCTTTTAATCGATAGCATTCTTCAACAATATGCCCTGAATCATTGTCGTCACTCCCTGAACTAGATGATAAGCTAATAGTAGGACCAACCGCACTCTTGAAGGAGTGATCTTTTGTAAGGTAATCAGCTAAAACTTTCCAATCCTGAAGCTCTCGCAATTCATTAAATAGCTCCTGAATTGCCAAACCTATTCTATTTTTTTTTCCACCTCCAATTTTCTGGGCAAGAGCCACATCTGGATCGCTCTCTTCTGATTCATCAGGTATATCAATGTCCATTTGTGTTTCGTCCAATGTTGCCATCCCTTGAGATTTAATGGCCCTGTTTGATTTTACTAAAAATTTCGCTAGGGATTTAAAAGTAACCCATTGGGCTTTTTCACCTTGATTATTGGTAGTTCCATTTACACCATGTTGCCTTTTCCGTTTATTTCCATTTTCTGAAAAGAACAGCTTTACTTCTTCTTCCATCTTTTCGATATAATCCTCTTTCAAAATGTCCCTGATGAAAGGCGTAACAGCCTTTCTCACTTTTGGATTATCAGAATATATACAAAGGGATAATTTGTCCTTATATTCATCCGACTCTTCCAACAGTTGCATCTGTGATATTTGAGCTAATAAATGAATGGTGGGTATGCGTACGGAGATGTCAGATTCTTTGAGTGCCATCTCTAGAATTCTGCCCTTAAAACGTTCAGTAAAATGACGAAGAGAGCCCCTAAATGAATCTTTAGAGTATATACGCGAGAGAGATTTTATCGATTCCGCCCTTACTATTGATGACTGAAAGTCAAATATATATTAGTAGAAAAGAACGAACACCGATAGGTTCCGGATTGATGAATTAAAGAAAACAACTCCGACCTTATCTGACAATTGCCATCCCAGGTATCGCAGATATTGGTCTTCCAAAAAAAAATCATCATATTTGCTAACCCAATGGCCTAACTCCTTGATGCATTCAGCTCTAAGGATAGCCTCTACATCACGATATCGATGAACAAATACACTGAGAAATATTAAATATTGCATTAGTATTATGTCTGAAAAACTGGTTGCCAAAAGAATGAATTGGTTACTATTAACTTACCAATCAAAATATTCTTGAATATAAGCATTAAGAATTTGTTTCTTAGCAGTTAATTCTCCAATTTTGGCTTGTAGACTGCTAAGTCGTTCTTTTTTAGCATTACGCGAGCCTTTGCTCTTTTGTTCAGAATTAATCTGACGATTTGCTACGTTTATTTCACTGTGTATTTCTTGGGCAACATCGCACAGTTGGGTGACTATTGCATGAGTAATGGTAGTTGCTGTATGTCGAAAGGGTCGAAAAACAGAACTGTAATTTTCAAAAAAATATTAACCAGAAGTCTGATGCTTAGAGATTCATAAAAAACAGAATGTCTGAATATTGGTTTGCCAAACCTGGACATTGCAATGACCCAAGCAGCAATAGTCTCGCAGAATATTTCATCATATAAGATTGAGTGTTTAATTTGTCTGAACAATCGAGTAAAAAACTCCACCAGATTTTTGCGAAACTTTTTTAATTCTTTTGATTTTGATACCAATGGATATTCAGATATAGATTCCTGTAAATTTTGATGTATGTTAGAAGGTTTAATAAGATAAGGCTCTTTGAAAGAGATCTTAGATTTAAAATAAGCAAAGACACCTTTTGAAAAGCTTCCTGAAGCTGCCTTAGATTATCAACAATACTGTCTTCGTCCTCCATGGCTTCTCTACTTATTGAGTTTGGACACCCAGAAGCCTACTCGAAATAAAGATATATTTGAGTTCTATTTCATTAATGTTGAACTAACTTTGATATCATTTAAAATTGAGAAAAACCAACCCTGATGATAAAATTTATCAATACAAGCAATGCCGTTTGGTTATCGGACTCATAAGCTTCAATCCAATCCGAAGTGACAGTCTCCACGGAACTATTGGGGGCACGTATTGCCTCTGTCATATTTCAAGGTGACGAAGTTTAGCTTAAACTCAATAGACTGAGAAATTTATAAGATATTACCGACCGAATAAGATTTGCCCACTTTCTTCAAGCTCTTTTCGAGAGAGCTCTAGAGTTTTTTCGGGTGTACGACGTTCTTTTGGCGATTGAGAAGGTGGAGGTGATAATACTTTTTTTTCAGGAATTTTACGAGGTCTACCGCGCCTTCTTGGAGTTTTAGCATTGGCTACGGCGGAGGAAGCTTCCATTTTCTTGAAATCTCTGTGAGTGGCAAGGCAGAAGGAAGAAATTGGGAAACGCGAGCCTGTCAAATAATGCGCTTTGCGGAGTGTGGCTAGAAACATGGCAAAATTATTCAGTGATCAAAGCATATAATCCTGAACAGTTACCGGAAAACCGTGCTGCGAGAAAGAGTAAAGACGGCCGAAAATCAAAATGACACTTTTACGCGTCTTGGTTAACTTCCACAATTCACGGCAATGCACCACGATTCCCAATTTTACAGCAATCTATCTAGATTCCAATTTCCAGGGTTACCCGTTACCCCAGTATTACCAATGTATCACCAATTACCAGAGCTCTAACCTGTGTGGTGTGCACAATTGTATCATAATTTATAAAATTTTTTGATTGATTATTATTAAAGCCATGGTTAAGGTTGAAGTCTTGGGAGATTTGAGAGCTTTTTATTTACAATGGACGACTTTGCTGACAAAGTGATAATAAAAGACTTAGTTGTGCGAAGCATTCTTGGTGTTGACTCCTGGGAAATAATCAAGCGTCAACCGGTTGTGATTAATGTTACCATTCACACCAATATTTCACAAGCAGGTGAAACTGATCATTTGCCGCACTCAATTCACTATGGTGTGGTGTGCAAGAAAGTTACTAAATTTGCTGAAGAATCAAACTATAAATCGGTTGAGGCTCTTGCGGATGGAATAGCAAGAGTATGCATTGTGGATTGCCATGCCCCAAAAGTATCCGTGCGTGTTGATAAGCCTCGTGCTTTATTACATGCCAGTTCAGCTGGTGTAGGGATCACAAGAATTAAAGAAGATTATTCAACATTTGGATCTCATACTGATGTCCGAACTTCATCTCTTCTGAGCCATCAAGATTTTATTTTTGTGAAAGATCTAAATCTTAAAACCATAATAGGGGTAAATCCATGGGAAAGGGAAGAAAAGCAAACTGTGATAGTTAACCTGACAATATATCCAAGTTTTGCGATGGGCACTTTGCAAGATTACGTTCCCAAACCTCATAATTACCACACCATTGTCAGAACCATCTCTAAGGTACGTTTCAACAGAGAGGTTGATGATATGCTTGATATTATTGGCCGATTGCTTTTCAGGCTTAAATATTACGATCATCGATACAGCATGTTGAAGAATCAAAATATAAAACTGTCGAAGCGTTTGCAACAGCTCTTGCACGGATCGCAATAACTGAATGCCATGTTAGTAAGATTACGGTTCGGGTCGAGAAGCCAAGTGCTTTGGTTTTTGCTAGCTCCGCAGGAGTTGAAATCACCAGAAGTATATCTACCATCACGAGCAAAACCCTACCACAATTGAATTCTATTCACAAAGGATTTTTTCGGGAAAATGTCAAGCCAGTAAGCGATACATCAAATCTTCAGCGATCAGATATTCCCAATAGTTTTCACCATTTAGTATTCATTGCGCTTGGCTCCAACATGGGGGACACTGTTGATAATATCAACTCTGCCCTCTCTAAAATTCAAGAAAAGTGTAATTCTAAAATATTGGACACGTCTTTTCTGTACGAAACATCACCAATGCATATAACAGATCAAGCGAGATTTTTAAATGCAGCGTGCAAGGTAAACGAGTCTGAAAAACTATTACATTCTTTCAAAAATACTCTTTTGTATACCCTAAGCGCGAAACATTATTATTTTAATTGATGAAAATTTCGACAGATCATTACAGATTTGAGTCCTGAGGAATTGCTTCAAAAGCTAAAGGCAATAGAGGCTGAAATGGGAAGATTCGATGTCGTTACTATACGTTATGGTCCAAGACCAATCGACCTAGACATAATATTTTATGACGATATTGAATATACTTCAGATACTCTATCGATCCCACATCCTCGAATGCATGAAAGAGAGTTTGTTTTGAGACCGATATGCGAGTGTGTAACTGTTTTTTTAATGAAACTTATCAGTGATTTTTATCTTGAAATTATTTTACGAGTATTTTTAATAGCCATTCTTTTATATTTAAAGCATTGCTAAAGGAAAAGAGCATCCAAAGCTTTACAAAACCTGCGGCCAGTTACTCAATCAATTATTGAATTCGCTTGATTATGATTTACAAGGAAATGATATATGGAGGGTCATTCCAATTGGGAAATCCAAGTGGCGGTTAGGATCCAAAACATTCTTAATGGGTGTCCTTAATGTCACCCCCGATAGCTTCAGCGATGGTGGATTATATAACAATGTAGATGATGCGGTTACTAGATTTGAAAAACTAGTATTGGAGGGTGCGGATATCATAGATATTGGAGGAATGTCTACTCGACCTAATGCTACAGATATACCTGCCGAAGAAGAGTTGTCGAGAGTTCTTCCAGTTATACAAACGATTCGTGCTAAAGGTATTACTAATATACCAATATCGATTGACACTTACCGTGCTACTGTGGCTGAGAGAGCGATCGCGGCTGGGGCTGATTTGATCAATGATGTTTCCGGGGGAATGCTAGATCCAGAAATGTTTTCTGTGATGGCCAATGCCAATATACCGGTTTGCCTTCAACACATGCGAGGCGATCCCAAATCAATGACTCATTTTACCCAATACGAAGATGTTATAATAGATATTTGTTATGAACTTTCTGAGCGCGTAAATCATGCAATCCAGGCTGGTGTCAAGCGGTGGAACATAATAATTGACCCTGGTATAGGCTTTGCAAAAGATTATTCACAAAATTTCCAAATCTTAAGGCGCCTTTCA
This sequence comes from Geosiphon pyriformis, assembly GCA_016748015.1. Lineage (NCBI taxonomy): Eukaryota > Fungi > Glomeromycota > Glomeromycetes > Archaeosporales > Geosiphonaceae > Geosiphon > Geosiphon pyriformis. The sequence continues at coordinate 1,168,182 of JAAOMT010000009.1, forward strand.
GATATGATTAGCCAAAACAGTCCTCTTGAAGGTTTTCCATGTCTTTTGGGGCCATCGCGAAAAGGGTTTATTGGACATGTAATTCAACAGTCTGAAGCCAAAAATCGAGTTTGGGGCACAGCAGCTGCATGCACAGCATCTGTTGCTGGAGGTGTTGATATTTTGAGAGTGCATGATGTTAAGGAAATGGTGGATGTGGTAAAGGTGGCTGATAGCATTTGGAGAGTGAATCAAAGAAAGTCATAATCTAAATTTGTTTTTCATTTACATTAAATCATACCGACTTTTAATGCACAATTTTTCAGTGTGACTTTCATTGAAAATTTTGCCAGTAAAACAAGTTTTTTGTTCTTAAAAAATTTTTTTTAAGGTAACAATCAAATAAGATTTGAATCAAAAATTTAGTTTTTAATATTTAATCTAATAGTAAGATAAAAATAATTGATAAAAAGAATATATATTATTTGTAATTTTTAGAATACAATAAAAGTTCAGTTCACCAATCAAAAGAAAAGATCCGTTTGCTATAGCATATAATCATAGGTTAAAATAAGAGTAATTCGATCAATACAAGTTGAAAATTCGGTTGCAGAGTAAGATCACATAGAAATAGATGAATGAGGGTTATTGAAGATTTGTTTTAACATTCTGTTGCATCATAAAAAAACTTTTGGTGCAATGTATAGAATTATTCCAAATATCCAATCCAAGATCATCATAAGTGGAATATCGTAGGATGTTGCCCGAATGCAAAAAGGAATTATATCAAGTCCTATAGCAATATTTTTTGCGTATCAGGAACTCCATCACGATCCCGTAATCGAGTGTTTTAACATTTTGCGTAACCCCTATTATCTTAGAAGTCTCCATCGCTAATCAATATGGCTCTTTGAATATTATGGTTACTTCTTTAAAGTGTTCATCGTTGTTCTACGAAGATGTGCTCATAAATTTTATTACTACTTCCCCACCTTTCTCCCCTTTTCTTTCTTCATCTTTCATATTCTATTTTACCATAATGTTTTATGCTTCCTTCATAAATCGTTCCATAAATCCATGTTGCTCTATATATAATACCGAACCCTTCCTCACAAATCTTGGAAATATTATCTAAACGCTTCCATGGAACTTATTGAAAATAATGCCCTTTGATCGTATTTTATGTATATATACTGGTTTCTTAATGGTTTCATCAACTGTTTTATTGCCGCTTGAAAAGTCCTAGTAAAGTTTCCAAAAATTGAGAAGGGGCATGCCTCGCACGAATTTCCTCAATTATTTTTGGCATATTCGACACTTGTAGCAATCATGAGTTTCTTTTAATTTCAAGGTTTCCCATGGTATGGGATAAAAGCTGATAAAATAGGATTTGGCGAATTTTATGAACAAAGAACGTTTCTTTTTATCCTTACCGTCAAACTATACAAGTTATTAACCCTTGGGTCTTATATTTTTTTCCTAGATAATATCTTGTGGCTAAATGTCATTAACCCGATATGGTGGGGACATTCGGAAGGCGTTATCCATCTTCCAAACACTTTGAGTGATCATTACCAAATTTCTTTTAATTTGTAAAATACATCAAACAATATAATATTAACAGTTATTTTTAAATAAATTAAAATTTGTATTACAAATAATAAGATTTTTAGAAAATTAAATTATCATTTTTAATCAAATTAACATATATAATTTTTTGTTAATTAAAATCATGTTTAACGTTTTTATTAATAATTTATTTTTATAAAAATTTTAAAAATCATTTAACTTAGAAAAGAAATTATTCAAGAACTGCTCGCAGATAATTAAGAAATGATCTTACTAATCTTACGTACCATGTGATGATATAATCTCTTTTATTTGGATCTCATGTTGATACTATCGTTGTAGCCATTATAAGATTTTTTGCAAATTCAGATCAAATCCATCACATTGAATAAAGCACTAACACTTTCCCCATTATGTATTCTTCTAATAGCTTCTGCAAAGATTGGGGCAATATTGAAAACTCTCATTTTCGGACACTTCTCTAGGTGCTCCTCCTGTGGAATACTATCACTTACAATTACTTGATCAATCATACTTGACTGAATTCTTTGGATCGCATCACCACTCATGATAGCATGTGTAATAATTGCAAAAATTTTTTGAGCTCCATTATCCACCAACACCTTGGCAGCTTTGGTGATTGTAAAAGAAGTATCAGCAATATCATCAATCAAAATGCAAACCTTATCTCTTACTTGACCAACAAGCATCATATTTGCTTTATGAGGTTGATGTTGAGAGCGACGCTCCTTATGAATAAGGGCAAAGTCCATATGTAGTTTATCAGCAATCGAGGTAGCCCTAAGTATTAAAAAGAATTTAAAAAAAATAATAGTTTAATGTTTCTAAAAATATCGTAATAGTGATAGTAATCCGTAAAATTCCTTTACCTTTTGGCCCCTCCTGCATCTGGAGAAACTACCACTGCATTTTCCCAATTTGGAATATTTTCTTTGATATATTTAATCATTAAAGGTTGACCATATAGATTATCAACAGGAATATCAAAAAATCCTTGGAATTGAGGATCGTGTAAATCCATTGTCATTATGTGATCAGCCCCTTTAATATTTTAATTATTTAATAATTTTCTGTTATGATTTCATAATTCAAGGTTTTAACCTATCTTTTTTAAATACCTGCACAAGTCAAAAGATTGGCAATGAGGGTTCCAGATCTAGCAATCCAATGTTTGTATCCACTAAGATGTCGACCTGGAATTACCTGTGTCTGAACGGTATTCACGTGTGTAGATGGAAATCGGGTGCCTGCAGGTGTAATATCATCTTCAATTCTAGAAATCGCGTCAAAAGGTTCTTGGATTTCTTTGACAGGAGAAGATGGCAAGGAATTGACAGGCGTTGGATCGAATGTATAACCAGTAAAATTATTCTTAGTAATTCTTGATAAAAGTGCTCCATTGCGTTTAAAAGGAGCGTCAGGCTGTCTTGCATATGGAAAGCAAGGTATGACAGCAGTGACTTTTGCCGCTGAGGCAGTCTTACACGCTGATATCATGATTAAAAGTTCCATTAAATTATCGTTGACATGACCACAGCCTGATTGAATAATGTAGACATCTTTTTCTCTAACGCTTTCGCGAATTTCAACATTTGTTTCTTTATTTGAGAATTTAGAAAGTTCCACACGTCCAAGTGATTGTCCCAAACGAGAAGCAATTTGTTGAGCAAGTTTTGGGTGTGAAGAACCTCCCTATGAAGGAAAATCATGAGACTTAGACCTTGATTATCCAAATGTGAAAATGTCATGAACACTCACGAAGATAACAATATTTCTCATCTTTTAAAAGTAGCATTGAGGAATTTTTAAGGTATTAAATAGGTTGACACCTGACCGAAATTGTAGGACAATCTATTTGACTTTTTAATATTGGACTTCAACAATGACTAAAATTTCTTATTTTCTATTCTTTTTAAAAATATGTCTAAAAACAAAAGAAAGGCTAGTTCTTTGACAAGAACCACTACTGCAACAATAGCCTCTTGCTTACGTAACTTTCAACTTTATCATCAGAATTCAGATATTAGAATTTTTGTCAACGTATATAATTGAACAAACCAAAAACCTTTAAATGTTTCAGAGTTTTACTATTCTCCAAAAGAAGGTCAGATCTATTTAGTAATAGAGAGAACCATAATCATTTAGCTCCTGATCTCATTTACTAGTTTTGCTTTCCATATTTTTGGGGTAGAAAAATTAATAAAGGTAATTAAGATTTTGGTCTTCTGATTATTTATATTTGCAAAATATTAATTAATTTATAGATTTGACTTCAATGATAAAGAGACGCAAAAAAACAATTTACTTAAGAGACTCACAACTTTCACCTGATTCTGAACAAATTAATGGTCAGATTTACCTGGAAAATATTTTTTCCAAGATTCCAATTGGAAATCGAATACATGCTAAGGCGACCTGCTTAAGGGCCTATTTTTTATGGAATGTTGCGATTAGCTATGAGGGATTTATTTCCAGTTGTGAAGACTTCTATAGTGCTATGAATGCCAAAGATTACTCTTGATGGTGTGGAGAGATCTGTTAAGAATGGTGTAAAGGGAAGAGAAGGGCAATCGGCTTTGTGGGATGTGAAAGAATAGTATTTGTTTCCATGAACGCGGAAGAAATGGAAAACTCGGATTAAAAAGTATGGAAAAATCAAAGATATCCTCCGAGGTGAACTCTGTTTTCTAGATATCTTGCAATTATCCAGCCAATTGACATTGATTACTGTGGCATTAGATATTGCTATCTCTGATTACCCAGTTCCAGTTTTACGCGACGTACGTTTTTACTTACCACACCATACGTTGGCATCACCTTTACTGGAAGTTTCACATGGACTGGTCTCAAGCCTATGCAAAGGGTTTGTATTCTGGACAAACATCATGTGTTTTACAGACTGTCGCGATTCTGACTCTTGGGATTTTATGGAATCATGACATTATTGCTACTCAACATCCCGTCATGTGTTCTTCCAGATGAACGTGAATGATGGAAGGGAGTTCAGCGACAAGGGGAAGTGGGACCAAGGTGGCTACTTCGGAAGTTAGGATGAATAGGGTGGGGATGACCTAATGATTGCATGCAGTATCTTATTCGGACATTCTTTCAGAGTACTGTAATACATATAGAAAACTGGCAATCAAAATTGCAACTGCTACAGACCAAGAATTTTTATAAAGAATCTAGCTTCACTTTTAGCTGAATACCTTTTATCCCTCTATCAAACTCTTAATTCCTTGAAATAACTTCTTTACTGGCAAAATTCTCGAACTTAAACTTTATATGATTGATTGTTTAAATTTTTTCTTCTATTAAGTGTATTCTACAACCTGAAACATGTAGTTCGAAAATTTTAGATTTTATTTCACCTTTTCAAAATTATCTACCAATTCCTATGCAACTCTCATTCTGGAGTTCAAATTAATTTTTATCAAGTCATTTTCCACATGACCAACTAATGTTTTATCACAAGAATGTATTGTAATTTTTTGGTAAAGGTAGTTTCATCCCTTCAAAGAAAATAAGAAATTCTTACTCAAATGGAAATTTTTTATGAGATCTTAACTAAATATACATTATTTCTAAAAGACTCATTATCTGATTATTGTTGTAAAAAGTATAGAGTCTATGTATGATTAACTATATCGGAAATGTGTAAGATGCATATTTCCTATTGTGTTTGAACCGAATTAGCTCTGGTGATGTCACCTTCGCTCAACAGATCTCGTTTAGGATCGCTCCTATTTCTTATAAAGATAGGAAAGTATTCCTCCTCTTCCTCGTCATTATACCCGCCCATACTAAATTTCAAGTTTGACACCCCATCTGTAATCTCCCCAGCACCTGGATACCCACCATTCCCGCGAATTCTCGGTGATCCGGGAGCAGATAAGGGTTTGGGTATCTTGACTTTAAGGTTACCCAGATCGCCGATATCAGATCCCACGAATGAGTCAGGGTAGGCACGATGGAGAGCAAGCTTCCTGGCTCTTACATACTCCATGCCCATTAATTTCCAGTCAAGTAAATCCGACAATCGTTCTGTTCGATTTCGTTGATTTATACGTTGACGACGCGTCTTTTGGCAAAATTGTAACATATAATCAGCAAGCTGTTGAATTGACTCTTCGACAGATTTCATTCGACGATCCACAATGTAAATTCCATAATCCGAAGAATTCTCTATCATTTCATCCATATAACAGCCGAACCCGGAAAGATTTGTCGTTATCGATGGCAGGCCCATAACTGTGCATTCGGCAGGTGTATACCCCCATGGTTCATAGTAACTTGGAAAAACTCCCAAATGGCAGCCTCTTACGAAATCATCATAGTCGAGACCGATGAGAGGATTGTTGGAGTTCAAGAATTCTGGATGGAATATAACTTTTACTCTATCTGATGGGTTATTGAAAAGTTGAAGACGACGAAGTTGATTGAGGATCGGGTCATTGTTGTCGTCTGCCATGTTATGGGTCACTATAGGAGGAAGAGTGGTACGTTTCAAAGCGATTACCCGTCTCTTCAACAACACTTTCTCCTCGGGACTAAGTAACTCTGCTGGATTAACAACTGCACCGCTAACTTCCCCACTACAAATAATCCAAGAGGTTGTAAATAAAGTTATAGTGAAGATAAAGATCAACAGATTGCTTTACATACCCAGTATAACGTGCTGCCTTTTCAAATATACGTTGACTTATCTTTTCTGTGATATCTTTTACCGTTTCATGAAGCTGCTTTGTGACCGCTTGACCTTTAAGGGCTTCGACGGTGAATGAATGAGTAGCTGCAGGCATTACAATGAATGCTACCACAGTGATGGGTGAGTTACAAGCTTTTAGACGTTCATTTAATCCTGGTGTATATGAAAATCAAAGGATGAGTGAGTAATATTGAACCTGGTTTGATCTGATGTCAAAAATTTCTACTCACGTGCCAAAGACTCAATGAACATATCTACCCCCTTGTTCCGATATTCATAACGCCCGGCGGTAAAGAAATATAAGGTATTCTCAAGATCAAAATCATAATATCCATAAAAGTGACCACGAATGAAATTATGAATTTTCTGCTTATTCACAGCATGAAGATTTTGGAATTCGTGCATTGCAGAGAATTTGACCACGTTTAGACCATTGGGAAGAACACCATCTAGTGAAAAAAGTTTAATGTAAATTTCAAAATTCAATTTCATCAGAAAAAAGCTGATCAAAGAATCACCAACCTGGTTTTCTCTTGAGCAAGTGCTCAGATTCATATGCAGTTATTTGACTCACTGTTGTAAATACATCTGAACAGTGAGCCGCGGCTCTTTCAACACAATATCGGTGATATATGCCACGTTTTCCAGCTTCCTCGTCTACGGCAAAGTTAGCAATGTTATTGTAGAAATCTACAGATCCAGCGCACAAATATCGTCCAAGCAAAGTTGCATGGGTAGTGAAGATTGTGGTCACGTCTATATGACGTTTCCGAATGAGCGGAATTGCAACACCAGAAAGCCACTCGTGGAAATGTGCAATGACTGCTTTACTGCGCTCAAGTTTGACAAACTAATCATAAGATTTAATATTAAAAATTGCCTTCTGGTTGCTTGTACTGGTAGGTCATATGATTGCAAATTATCTGAATTTTACCTCTCCCAAAAACCAGGTGACAAGGTAACCAAATAAGATGGCTTCATTTGTTTCGGTATCATTTTGGGGAGATGGTATATGAGCGATATTCCATAGATCTCCTTTCCATTCATCAAGCTTATTGATGACAGACTGGGTATCAAATAAGAGTACTCGTGGTGCACCTTCGATCAACCAACGTCCGTACACATATTTTACTCCATAGTGAGACATGCCATCAAGAACTTCTTTGACGTATGGCATTGTGGGTTCTTCGGGTTCTACCTCTGCGGAAGCAGTCTTATACGCAAGAGGTCCAATCAGAGTGAATCTGTCGCCATATTCTTGACATGTAACAGGAGCTTTCGATTTGATCACAGTATAAATTCCTCCAACTGAAGAAATGAAACAAATACAATAGATTAAATTCAAATTTCTTTTCCTAACAGGAGATAGAAGTTTGAAGATCCATCGATAAAGAAAATTGATTTCAATTAAATATCTAATTAAGAGGAAAAGCTAAATTATTTGAAGGATTTAATTTCTCCTTTCCCGACCCCAAGTGGAAAATAAAGCAATTATGGTGATATGTTTGATTTTAAACATACCTTTATTTGCAACCTCCCACGCAATTTCAAACAATAAATGGTTATGAACATCACGGTGAACCATTTTATTTTTTATTTTAAAATTTTAACAATAATACCAAAGACTACAAGGTAGTAAAATGGAAGGAAGAGTGGACAAAGAATTATCATAAAATTTGAACAAATTTCCTTTTTGCTAGGACATTCACTAAAAAAAACATGGCTATTTTATATTTTAATGATGAAGACGATAAATTGATTATGAGAATCTTTGAATCGATAGTACAAATGATGGGGAAATATCTAGTTCTGTTAAGGGAAAGTGGCGACTAATTTAAATGGCCACATGTTGTTTTCAGCTAGCCGTTTTCGGAGTCTAGTTCTCAGATTGCCCAAACCCCACAAATTTATGTTTAAATGCCACCTGTAATGATGTAATGTTTATGGCATGTTCATCGATTGGGAAAGTATTTCCAGATATTTGACGACACTATGCTCAATTTAATGCATTAATTTTAAATGGTTTCTCTAATTGTGAACATGCGAAAGACCCGAAATTTTTATGGTTCAGGGTACATTATAAATTCATAATCATCTAAATTAAATGCGCATTCCGTTGAAGTTTTTGAACTCTCTTGGTCCTGCAATCTAATGATCAAATATATGGCTGCTAAAAAAAATGGTCTCCCATAATATTCAATATGCCGATTTGATCAAATCAAATTTTTTAAAATGCAATATTGTTATAATAATCATGATGATGATTAATAAATCTCCTCAAGCAAAATGCCTCTAAGAAATAAATCACAGAATATAAAGGAAATGATTTAATTCATTTCAAAGGATATAAATTTGTCAAATTTTTTCAGGTAGGCTAACAAACTATCAAATATTTCTTTCAATTAATTATCAATTCATCTTTTATCTATTTCAATTCCGATTACCTTTTTCCAATGGCAAGATATTTTGTCTTTCGAAAGCCAGTATTCCTCACGTTACTTCTCGTATTATGCGATTGGTTCACCAACGCTGCATTAATTCGAAAACGTAATGAAATTTGTTTGAACCAATGCAATGATCCATTCAACAATCCGTGCGGCTTCCCCGTAATGCCATGTGTCGAAAGTGAATCACTTCAAACGCAATCCACCCAACAAGAGGATTGTCTCGAAGATCACCGACTCTCGGCGTGCGACAATAATCAATATCAGCAACAATCATGTGATAAAAAAGAAAACGATTACACTGTGATTACAAAGCGAGATCAGTTACTGAGTAAAGAAAGGCTAAGGAAACGATATACAAACTATGAAATAGTACCTGATGATGATGATGATGATGATGATGATGATGGTGGTGGTGACGATGAGAATATAATCATGATTATGAATGAAGAGGAAAATGTGCCCGTCATGATGGAAAATTATATGATACCGAGTGAATGTATTATGCCACCAATCCCAAACATTGGAAATTTCAAAACCGCCCAAGATACGAATTATCAAGAATGTTGTTGTAATAGTCATGCCCTACAATCGTGCTCAGATAAGCAACATCAAGCCGAAGAAGCTTGTGGTGGACAAGGTTCTTGTGCCCTCGCATTAAAACGATATCTGAGTCGACGTTGTGATCCTTATATTGGAACTCCTCTTTCCTGTGGTTGTGACATTTGTCCCTTACCGATCATTCCTCCCGTAGAAACTTATAAATGTTGTAGTAACAAAGATTATCAACAATGTGGTGCCGAAAATGAATCTCTGGAATCTTGTTGCAATGATCAACATGGAATTAATTCGTGCAGCGAACAACAAGGTGCTAGCACTTACATTATGAAACGTGAATTTATCCCAACTAATGGTGATCAGTGTGGTTTTCCTTGTTGTCCAAATCAAGCAGTTGAAAGTCTGAATTCTTGCTGTCAAGATGAATATTCAGAATTCGGTTGTAACAATTCGGCTTACGAGTCATGTGATAATAAACAAAATCAACTATGTTGTTGTGATCAAAATGAGGAAGCTTATACTCGAGTTGCTCGAAAGAAGAAACGATCCCGGTCATTTATACCTTCAGGACCCTTGAAAAGAAGACACCTTAAACGCCAATGTACATACACCATTTCAATGCTAGATGTTGGCGATTGCAAAACAGCGGGACAAAAAGAATACGCGTGTAGCAACTGTAAATCAGGTGAAACACAAGCCTGTTGTAATCGACAAGCTGAGGAGCAAAAGACTGGTGGTTGTGGAGGTTCTTTTGATCTTGTGATGAAACGAAATCTGGGTTTCCCTTTTCAAAATAATCATCGTATCAACAAACTCTTACGTCGACGACCCCTTCAAATAAATATGGCGATGGAAAGAGAAAGAGAAGGACAAGTAGCTGATTGCGATAATGGATCGACTTGTGAATCGTTTGATAATCAGGATCAAGTTTGTTCGAATGATTTATATCAAGTCGAAAAGGCCGCGCTTGGTACGAATATGATGCGAAAACGGTCACCATTAAATCTGGCTATGGCGATGGAAGGACAAGAAAGACAGTGTGAAGCTTGTTGTGATGATACTCAACATGAGGAATGTTGCTGCCAGCAAAACGAGCTAGAAAGCTGCGAATGTTGTGAAGATAGCTTTGCTGCATTGGATGCCAAAAATCCTAGAATATGGATGGAAAAATGTTAGTGTGTATGAGAAAGAGATTAATGTTATTTGGAATGTGATAAATATTGTATTTTAGAATTTCATATTATAATATCAAGTCATGTAATTTATTTAATTGAACCCGAATCAGAAAAAGAAGGAATAGTGTACCTGATATTAGACTTTCCTTCATATAATTAATGCCATTGGATTAATATTTTTCATTCCCTGATGCGTATTTTATGATGGTTGGTTTACATTGCTTGCCATAAATAACGAGAATTAAAAAACAAGGCCCTAAAAAAACACTGTAAAATGAAAAAAATTCCACTTGGTGATTGTGGTATTCACAATCCTCCAATTTTAGCAAGATTAAGTAATGTTTCTCTTTTTACAACATATAAATATGTTTTATAACTCAAAAGAAAAAAAAAATTGAAGCTATTTCTTTATTTTAACCATACAATAATTTTTGCCTTCTTAAAACCAAAATGTTACCAATTGAAAATTAGATTTTAAAAACCATTAAAAAAATATTTTAATTAATTATTATTAGCCAATTGTATTAAATAATTTTTTTAAATACTTAAATTTTGAAATATGTATTTTAAAAATATAACTTTTTAATTTCTCAATTATTTTTAATAAAATAATTATTTCCTCTTTTGTTTGAATATTATTATTAAATTCTAAATTTTAATAAACCCCCAAATTAATAAATAATTTTTGGTTAAAATTAATATTTAATAATTCAAAATAAATAGTTTGAGAAATTACTGTAAAAATCATAAATATTTTAAATATTGACATCTATTATTTTTAATTGTGTTGATTAGAGTTCTAAAAAATGAATCATCAAAAAAGAGGTTTTTAAAATTTTTTACAAATGAAATGAGCCAAAAAAATTCTTTTTCAAAATTTTTCAGGGCAGCAACGAAAAAGATTTAAATAACATATTGGAATTTGCAAGACCAACAAAATTTACATAAAGAATATAGGCTTACAGAAAAAAATAGCATATAAAATGAAAATATTATATTATCAAATTATAATGAATGGTCAATTTTACGTTGAAAGAATGCTAGGAGATTCCAGCAAGATAATAATCCGAAGCACAAATGTAAAATTGCTCGACCATTTATTGCTATTGAATGAGGAGTGGCCGGATCCACCCTAATTGGCTTTTGTGAGATGGTGATCGCGAATAGTTGAAATGTAATAATCATTTTTCTAAATCCGGCTTAGAATTGTACTAGCGTACACTCACAGAAAATTATTAGCATACACAATTAAACAATTATGTCTTAATTTGGTAAATGAAATGTCGAAAATAATTAGTTCATAGATTATTTGCATATAGACACTAAATCTACATACTTGTAAAGCTGGAGCTCAAATAATAAAGTTCAGAGAATTTATTGCCAAAAAACGATTCTCGTTATTTACAGCGAGCGCTGTAAATAACTATTCAAAAGGGTGGAACCGCAAGAAAATATTTTTTATAACGGAAATTTTCATAATAAAAAATCTGGAGTTGGAAGTTTCATCAATCACCCTTGGGCAGGATATTTAATCCTTCGACTAATTCATTTTTAAATTATTCAATTTTTTAGATTTCCTCTCGAAATTTGGTTATTCTACATGCTGTCCTACCCTCCTATTAATTGGATATGGGTATACATATTACCGGACTTCAATTATTTGTTTCGCGCCATTTGAGAAATTATTTTATAAAGATAACCTCAAATGTCGCCTGTCACACAAAACATGAAAGAAAAGCTCATTCAGAGTTATGTATTTTGCTATTATGTGTCTGGTCATGGTAAGTTCAGTTCCAATTCATTATAGTTTTTATTCTCAAATTAAGATTTTAACTGAGTGCATCCTTAGGCTTTGGACACGCAACTCGAGTTGTTCAAATTGCGACCAAGCTTTTGGCTCTTCCGCGTCATCACAAACTTTACATAATATCCAACGCACCAAAATTTATTTTTAACAGTGCAATCAGTGTTGGAGCCATCTATAGACATGCGCTCATTGACGCTGGAGTAAACCAACCGCTAGCATATACTGTTGATAGATGCCAAACAATAAAAAATCTGCAAACATTCCTAAGCAAGAGACAGGATTTGTTGGATCAAGAAGTCAACTGGTTGCGAGAGGTCAAGGCCGATATTGTACTATCTGATGCTCCATTCTTGCCATGGTAGTTCAACTTTTTTTAAAAGAAAATTTTTTAATTAACCATGTTTTAATCGGGTATTCAATACATTTTTGATTTTAAACATAGTGCAGCTGCTGCCGAAGTCGGGATTCCATCTTCAATAGTCAGTAATTTTACTTTTGATGCAGTATATTCTGGTTTGTGTGAAGGTGACGAACTAGATATTACCATAAACCATCTTTCGGACCACGTGATTGCCGATTATAGAAAATCCGAATTGTTAATAAGACTCCCAGGTTATATTTCAATACCTTCATTTGCTGGCACACAACTATATCCGGATTCAAAAATCTTACCAGTGGAATCTGTTAGTAATGGTATTGTCTCCCTTTCAACATCCTTCAGCAACAAATCGAAAGCATTGAAACAAATAACTCGTCGGATAATTGATGTCCCCCTTGTGGTTCGAAAATTTAAAAACCCTCGAGAGATGGTTCTCAAAAATCTTGGGATTCCACAAGAGATATTTCAGGCAAACAAAGTTTTATTGGTGTCCTTTGGGGGACAAATACTTCAAGACATTGATACTTTAAATTCACCAATACCTGATGGATGGATTGCAATAGTCTGTGGTAGTCATACGATGAAAGGCAAAGTATTACCGCCACGGTTTTACCGATGTCCTGTAGATGCATATGTTCCTGATTTGACCAATGCCGCAGATGTAGTTATGGGAAAATTGGTAAGGTTAAAAAGTTTTAATTGTTACTCAATTTTTTACTTGTTTAAAAGCTTAATCATGCTTTTAAAAACTTTAAATTAACTGTCATAATAGGGTTATGGAACTTGTTCCGAATGTATCGCCCATTCCAAGCCATTTATATATGTACCACGTCCACAATTTATAGAAGAAGATGGTCTTAAACGTTTGATGGAAATTCAAGGATCATGTGTCGAGATGCCTAAAGAAGATTTTGAATTAGGTCATTGGAGTAGCTATATTCTTCATGCCTACGGGATGCTCGGAGTTTGCGAAGAATCAAATCAAAGATTGTCGCATGATGGTGGTGAAATTGTGGCCCAAACTTTAGAACAATATTTGGATGAACGTGGCGGTAATTTTAATATCGATTTGACGAGATCTTCTCAAGCTACTCCTTTGGACTCTAGTGTTGCTGCCCTAATATAATCATTTATTACACGTTACTTTTCATTCATTCATTCATTCATAGAGAATTTTATTAATCTTATTTAATCAGTTCTTAATAAGTATTTAGACGCCTTCGGATAGAAAATTCGGCTTATGGTTTAGATTTTTTTTAAAACATAGACCCAAGATTTTAGATACATTAGAGTAACTAATTTATTTAAACGAGTTTATTATTACAATTATGATTGTTATGGTTATTATATCTTTAATTTAATGTTTATTGAACAAATATGGTAAAAAATATGTTAAAACTTAAAGTTTTGGTGATTTGAGGTTTAAATTCATTATACGTATTAGAAAATAAATTTTAATTTGTAATAAAACTTATAATTTCACAATTAAAATTATTAAATTTTTTGTCTCATTTTATAAAGTGTGATAATTGCAATATAAAATATATTGTTTTTACATTTTTAAAAATCTCAAAAATTTTAATGATAGATAAATTAATTGCTAAAATATTTTTACCTTTAATATTTAATCTTTTACTTGGTAAGTTAACAACAAAATCACCAATTCGTAAAGATTATTTATGAACTTATTGATACAAATTGGTTTCCATTTCTAGCTCAAGATAAAAACTATGATTTTTCAATTGTTTAGTTACAAAGTTGTAATTTGAATCATTTAAATATCTAATGTACAAGGCTTTTTATCTGAAAACAGACAAAATAAACTTTTCCAAGAGCTAACAATCATCAAAAAAGCATTCACATCTTGAACTTTTGGCCATGTAATTCATTGGTATTTTTAAATTACATGAAAGTTGTCCAACAATATGAGTTGATACTCAATGTCAGACTTATCTTCAACTGCCTAATTGTCTATAACATGTGAAGTTCTTAGATCTTTTGATTAATTCAGCTTAAAATACTATATTATGTAAATCTTTTCATTAAACATCATCTATGCTACTAGGTCAATAAACCTCATAAATTCTAACCACTAAGACACAACATGTTTCAACTTACTTTTTGAGTGTTAATATTTTCTTACAAAAATACACTCAAGCTGTTGATGGGCCAGTTTGTTTTGTTTGTCTGTTTCTGGATTAATTGTTCAGCTTATTTTTCTTTAATTAAAATTAACTAACTGCTGCTTGGTTTTCAAATATTTACTTTAAAAAATCTATACCAATATTTTGTAAAAGAGCATTTTTATAAGAGACTCTACAATTATATTTGAGTTTATTCTTTACATTAAGTGGATACTCTAGCAATTTTTTAAAGTATAAAATATTACTCTGTGTATACAAAACTTTTATAATAATACTATTTACTTTTTTAATGTTTTAATCTCAAGTTAAGATTTGAATTAAAACCAATTAAAACAACCAAATTATTGATTGCTGTTTCTCTTACAAAATATCAAACCAAATAGTATTGTCAAGCTATTTGCTTAGATTACAAGACTTATATGTTAAATACACAAATAAAATACCAATATTATAACTTGTTATTGTAAGTTTAACTAAAATCAATAAATGTTTATAATAACTATTATGGTTTTACTGGATTTAATTAAAAACATCTGTAAACAAACTAACCAGCAAAATTAACAAGACAGTGTTACCAGTAGAATTTTAGCTATTAATTAGCATGAAATTACTCTTATAATTCCTATAATTAATTAGTATATTAATATCATTTCAAATTATCATTTATTATTTCATCAATTATCACATATTACGATTCAATTAAATAATCCAATTAGTATAACAAAAAGTAGGATGATCAAATTACACAATACCCTGAACTTTGTAACATTCAAAAATTTGCCGAAATTTACAGAAATTCACTGAAATTTATAAGAAATTCACCGAAATTTATAGAAATTCGCCAAAATTATGAATAGTTCACCCAAATTAATCAATAGTTCAGTGAAATAACTTGTAGTCCATCAAAATGTATCTTTAGTTCACCGAAATTTGAGCAAAGAGAAAAAGTGCAAAGACTAGTACTACAACAAGTTGTATAAAAGAAGAGCTTTTTTCTTCAAGAAAATATATCTTACTTTAGATTTATCACTTAGAACCATTCCTATACACACAAAAAGAAATAAATATTAAATAATTTAAAAACCCAAATTCTTTAATTATTGCACTTGGAAAATTCCCAAAACCCAACTAACGTTTTGAAATTGATTAGCTACCAATTTCAGTAAACTGTTAGTGACTCCAGGTCTGGATAGAAAACATTTCCCTTGACAGAATTCAATTTCTTTTACATTTCTTTTACATTTCTTTTATTTTCTTATTATAATCATTAAGGTAGCCTACAGACAAGATTCTTGTAGAAGAGTTGATTTTCACAGCAAAGTAACTACACATTTTTAGTGAGCTTCCAGACGAGCAATTTCTGGGAAAGAGTTGACATTTACTACAACGTAACTACATAAAGTAACTGGCAAGAAATTGGCCATTCCACTTATAAGCCCAGCAAGTTCAAATTATATTCTATAATTTGAAGATAAATTCAGTTATTGGAAGTTCAACTACTTCTAGAAAACGTGAATTTGCAACCAACAGACATTTACAACATTCAAGAAAAGAGACCAAAAACCTTCGGTAACAACAGTAATTACAACAATCAAAGATTTAAAAGTTAAAATTCGAATAATTGTAAAGAAAACTAACTGCTGTTAATATTAAAATTAGTTTTAAAGCTTAATTCTAATCATTCAAGATTTGTATTTTTAAAGTTAGGTCTAAATTTTTTTAGAGAACTAACTATATCTTAAACATTTTAACCAGCTGCTGCTTCAGTCAATAATTACTTAATGCAATTATACTTATATTGTTAAGTTCTAAATTAAAACACCAAAAGCCATTTAGTTAATAAACTGCATACTATTTTGATAAAATAGTATCTGGCTGCTAATTGTTTATTTATGTTATCATAATTTGTCGAATTATTATTATACCAATTGTTTTCACAATTGTGTTAAAATTTTTTATGAAAAATTGGTAGTATCTTTAGCTTTAAGAATTTCTAACAATTTGACTCTTTTGCTTTTAAAAAATTTTGTCTATCTATTAAATGAAAATTTTAAAGTCACTAAAACAAAAATAAATACCATAAATATTATTACTTTTCATAAACAATACTTTAATTGGGCTCCTAATTTAAAGCATCAACTCATTTGTTAAAGTGTAAATCTTGTTTAAATGACCTTATTCCCAAAACTGGTGTTAATGATCTCTTTTCAAAAGTAAATAAATCTACTAATGATTTCAAGATGAATTGAAAAATAAGCTATTGATCAACTAAGATATTGGTTTTATTTATGCCAACATATACTAAATAGTCTGTAATCTGCAAATTTTCTACAACTAACTATATATATTCTTGTTTTTTATACTTTAGCACTTAGAGACCTTAATCCTTAGCTAAAAAAGATTGATTTCAAAAATAAATATTTTGTTTCCTAATAGAAATAAAGAATTATTCTTTATTATATTGTTTATTAATTCTCAATATTATTATTATGAACTAGAAAGTTTTCAAATATTATTAAAATTATTGTATATCAATTTCTATAATTGATTAATAAGTAAACATCATTAATGAGCTTTAAGTAATCAATAAAAATCGAAGATATAAGTGTTTTTTAAACTAGAAACATTAATTGTAATTTTGATCTGATTGATTTCATTAAATAAAAAATTGTTAATTTTATTTACTCATTGTTAGAATATTGTTAACTGTAAAATACTGTGAACTTTTATTTTTCTGGAAGAACACAATGACTGAATGAGCAAAACTGCTCTGAAAGTAGTTAAAAATAAAAATAAAACAAAAGAAAAATGTAAAATGCTATAATTAATGAGTAATCTAATTTTAGAAACTAGACAATTAACAAAAAAAGCATGGGATTTAAGCACTATAGAGGATTTTAGAACATTAGTATTTGCAAAAACATTGTTTTGTATAGTTAATAATAAGTTGGCAGAGTTCTTGGATGTCAGCAAAGTAAGAAGCCTGAAAAAAAAAATTGTATTAAACTTAACTTTAAAACTTTTGGAACATTATTATTATTCTGAAACAAAACATTGTATCATTGTAACAGAATTTTTAATTATCTTTTTAGAGTAAAAATCAAATGTTAAATAAATTATTAATAATTCTAATTAACCAATAAAAAAATTTTATATTAAATTATTTTTTAAAAGTTTATATTTAATAATTATGTAATTTTGTTTTTAATGTAAATTTTATATTATGTTATTAGTTTACAATCAATAAAATTAATAATGGTTAACTATTAATTGTTTTAAAATAAATGTAACTAATTATTTAAGCCAATTAAGACCATATTACATTGAATTTAACATAAAAAACCTATTTTAAACAGTTATTTTATGTTTATATTATACTTATAAAAGCATTATTATTTTTAATTAAATTATTTATTTAATTAATAGTTTTTTAAAAATTAAACTTAATATTAAAAGCATTAAATTTTTATAATATTATTATCTTAATAAAAGTTTTTTTATTTAAAAATAAGTTTTTAATAATATTAATTTACATATTATTTTAAGTATTATTCAAGCTATATTTTATTTAAATTAGTAATAATTTTACTAAAAACACCAATAAAACTTTTTGTTTCTTTAATTTTATAATTACAATCAAAGCAAAAAGTAAAAAGGCTGTATTTAATATTTTTTAAGATATTTAATAAAGTTTTAATCAAAAAAGTTTTTTTTGTTATAAAAACTGCTAAACAAAATATCTTAAAAGTTTTTTTCTTAAATAACAATAGTAAAAAACTGCTTTTAATAGTCATTAAAGCATTTTTTTATTTTTAACTGGCTTTTTTAATATTTTTTTTTTTAAAATAATTAAAAAAATCAAAAGTTTAAAAAAACAGCAGCAATTACCTACCTTTATTATTGTTACACTAAACCTATTTGTAATTTTTAATGAAATTTTAGAAAAAATTTCTGTTGTATTATTTGGTTTATTATCTAAGATAAACCAAGATTAATTATTGGTTATATTATCTAATATAATGTTTTTTGGTAAATTTTTACTAATTATAGAAGCAAAGCAACTTTTTTTTGTTGAATTATCTGTTTTTGGAAACTGAATTAATCAAATAAAAATTAAATCATTTTTTTTGTTAATTTTTGGTGCTGTTATTAGTAGTATTTAGGAAACTATTACTAGTTATCAAAGATTTATTAAATAAATAACTTCTACTTTAGTGTTTAATACAATTTTTAAGATCAAATTGGCTTATATTAAAGCTGTTTTTCAGTCTATACATGGTTTTTTAAATGACAGTATTCTAAAAATTCTGTTTTTTAAGTATTATTAAATAATTAGATTGAGTATAAAAGTAATTAAGTCTTTGTTATACTGAATTTTAGAAAATTAGTTGGTTATTAGTATTAATTTTATTGTTATTTAAGAATTAATTTTAAAGAGCAAATTAATTTTACTGTATTTTTTTAGCAAATACTTAGTATTATTAAATAAACAATAGTTGTTAATATTATTGTTGACTTGGTTGTAAAGCAAACTGATAATAATTGTTTTAATATTAAGATTTTAGTAAATAATAGGCTAATAATAATAGTTAATAGTAAGACTGTTAAACTTAGAGATAATATTAATTATTTTTTTGCTGTTAGTCTTATTATAACTTTTGGCAAGCTTATTTTTAGTGTTCTAAAATTCTACTATAATAACAGTTTTAAAATTAATTGTTAAATAATGATAGATAATTGTTTAAAGTATACTATTAAAGTAGTTAATATCTTTGTTGTTATTGTTGTTGTCAGTTAATGAAATAGTTTTTAACTTTTTTAATTAGTTGATTAATCTTTTTTTCAACTGCTAGGCTGGTTTTTTTAATGGCTAATTTAACAAGTTTAATATAATTGGTTTTTTTTATAGCCATTTTATAGATTTTTATATGTTAAATAACTGTGGTTAAATCTTTAAAAACATATAAACAAACTTTTTTGATTAGTTTATCCTTAGATTCAACAATAAATTGGTTTAAAATTTAAGCATTAAAATAGTAATTATTAATTTTTAACTGGCAATTTGTTAAAAAAGTTTATTAAATATTTTAAGATAAGTTATAACAGATTTAAAAGACTTTTGTTTAATATTTCAAACCCAATTTTAAAGAGTAATAAAGATATTGTTATTGGTAAACTGTTTTAAAAAAGCATTTTTAAATACTTATTAGTTTTTAAAGAGTTTGTTTAAGTTTTTAAACCATTTTTTTGTTGTTCTTTAGAGAAAATATAGAATTGTTTTAAGCATTTTTACTGTATTTTATCTATTTATATTTTCTGTTTTTAAAACTTTATTAAGCCATTTTTGAAGACTGGTATTAGCATTTTTTTTATAAATTTTAAGATTTTTATAATATATATAGCTGTTATTTTTTTATTTTCATTTTTGTTGGTTTTTTTTTGGTAAATTCAGAAATATTTTTTTTATTATTTAAGTTTTTAAAATAATTACTTTGGCTTTTAGCTAAGTAGTTAAAAAGATTAACACTAATAGATATAAGTTCTGGCTATTAAATAAAACTTTTGAATAAAGTAAAATTTTCTAATCTTAAAAAACAAATAAGTAGAAAATTTGGTGTTTGTAATTATGTAAGTAAAATAAAGAATGGTGTGATTAAAAGTAATAATTTAATACTTGTTTTTTATTTAAGTGTTTGTAAATATTTGACAATTATCTTTGATGTATTGTGTATAGTATGATTAATTTATAGAGTTTTTTTTTGTTGCTATTTTTTGTTTCTAATTCTAAGTTAAAAAAAATTTGAATTGTACTGAGTATTTTTCTTTACAGCACTAAATAATGTTGAAATTAAGTTTTTAAAAGTAAGTATTGAGAATCTTGTTGTTGTAATCTTTGGTATTTATACCAAAATAATATAGTAAGTTTTTGTAAAAATTGTGTTTAATTTTTAAAATATTGTAGTCTTCAAAAAAATAATTGTTAATGTAATTTTCAATATATTAGTAGAGTGTTTTCTTAAAATTTTTAATTCCATTCTGTATATTAAAATTTTTTTTGCAATGTATATAAATTGACCAATAATATTTTAAAGTAGCTGTGTCTGCTGAAGTTATTACATTGAAATTTGTTGTTATTATGTTATTTCTGTAAGAAAACACCAAATATTATTAAAGATTTTTGGTTTCTTTTTTTAAGTGTTTTTGTTGTTATTTTGCTGTTAATTTTTAATTATTAAAAGTTAATAAATCTTTAATAACTAAATTTATTTTCAAATTATTTTTTATAATTTAAACTACTGAGTTTATAAATAAAATAACCAATTCTATACACATTTTTTGTATAGTTATTTTGCAGTAAAAATCAACTTTTTTCTAAGAAACGCTTATTTGGAAACTTATTATAAATATGTAATTACTTTGTTATAAAAGTCAATTTTTTTATAAAAATCTCATTTGTAAACTATTTTAATAATTTATAATAAAAAAAAATAAAAAAAATGTAAAAAAAAAGAATTTTGTTATAAAAATTGTTTTCTGTTTAAGTCTAAAGCTATTAATAAATTACTAAAATTGATAACTAATTAATTTTAAAACATTAGTTGAAATTTAGAATATTTTAAGTAAAATAATTATAAATTTTATTGTTTTTAATATGGTTTTTATTGGAATAATTTGTAAAAATACTAAGAAAGATATTTTTAATAAAGATAATTCTAACTGAGATATATTTTCTTGAAAAAAAAAAGTTTTTTTTTATACAATTTGTTGTAGTACTAATCTTTAAACTTGTATTTTTCTCTTTGCTATTATTTTAACAAACTAAAAATATATTTTTATAAACTACAAATTGTTTTTACAAAATATAAATTATTTTAATAAACTATTAAATTAATTTATGAAATTTTACAAATTTTGGCAAATTCTTAAATGTTATAAAGTTTAAGATATTGTGTAATTTAATTATTACAATTTGTATATTGTATTAATTAAATTATTAATTAAATAGTAATTTAAACAATTTGCTAAGATAATAAGTAATAAATTGAAATAATAATATATACTAATTAATGCTAAAAATTATAAAAATAATTTTATGCTAAATTATGTTTCAAATTTTTATTGGTAACAATATGACTAGATTTTTTTTATATAAAATTTTAGAATTATTAAAAGTAATTTCTAATAGAAAATTATATTTTTGTAGTAGTTAAAATAAAAATTGAAAAATATTGTTACTTATAAAAAGTAAGAGTATTATAAAATTAGAAGAATAGCCAATCAGAAATAGACATAGTAACAGAAGAATTCCAAAATTTCTCTAAGAGAATTTTAGGATTCCAGAATCTCAGAATCCCAAGATTCTTTATAAGAAATTGTAGAATTTCAGAATTTTTTTAAAGAAATTGCAAAATTCCAGAAATCTTGTATAATACCAACTATAGATATATAGCAGTAGTGTTGGAAGCAAGAAATTCAGAATTCAGAACCCAGTTTTAGTTAGTATCTTCTTTTTTATCTATTAATTAACTTTCACTTTACAAATAGTCAATATTCACCAAAGTGAATTCATTAACAAAATATCAAATAAAACATACTTATTATTATCCAATCTATGTTATTATCATTTGTTTAAGCCACTAACCACTCTTCTATTTATTAATACTTTATGTTGATAATATTTAATACTTAATTATACTGGAATAATAGCTCTTAATTATGGCTATTGACAGAATACTAATTCTTTTTTTTTTTTTTTTGTATTTATTTTTGTAGTTGATTTACTAATTGATTAAAAAAATTAATATACAGAGTACTGACATCAGGATATAACACTTGTAAAAGACCCAAAAATAAGAATAAACACTTAAAATTGAAGATAGCTTACCAAAAAATACTGGCCACCAAGCTGAAAAAAAAATTAATAGAATATAAATATTTCAGAAAGTGATGAACACCAAAGCATACCAACTTGAGAGTTGAAAAGAAATTAAAAACATTACCAAAAGATATTACTATTGAATCTCTGTTTATTATATAAAAGACTTAACTAAAACTTTTAGATATTACCAATACATATCAACTATTAAACACCAAGTTACAGGTTTGTTATTTGTTTTTATATTCTAAATAATCACTTGTAACAGTATTTATAATATTTTTAAGTATATTTTTAATAATAAAATAAATAAAATAAATTATTTTTATATATAAAAATTAAAAAATTTTTTTAATAGTTTAATAATTTTGATTTTTTTAAATATTTTTGAAATTGTTTTAATTCTTTTTTAAATATTAATAGTAATAATTAAAATATGGTTAATTAAATTAATTGTTTCTTAGATAATGTTTGATAATTACTATTAGTACTAAGTTTTGTGAAATTTTGTTAAAAAACACAATTAGTATATATATTCTTAATTTAAATATTAACAGATCAAATAATTATTATTAATAGTAAATTTTTAATTAGTTATTATGTACAACTTTCTTCAAAAATTTTTCACTTAGACATAATTTATATGTTTTATTATTTAAGATATTATGAATATAAAAGAATCTGTCTTATTTATTATTAAATTTTATACTTTATTGTTTTTTTGTTTTTATTTAATATAATAAAACTTTGTCTTTTATTTTGTAGATAATAGATTGTTTTAAGAGTTTTTTATTGTGTCAAGCTTTCTGTTGTTTTTGGAAGTACTTAATATTATTAGTTGTATATTAATAATTGTTTTCTAGTTTTTCTAGCAGTTTGTAAGTTTATTTTTTAATAGTTTTTTCTAAGTTGCTCTTATTTATTAGTTTTATTAAGTAAATGTTTATTATTAATTTTATTAATAACATAGTATTTTTTCTGTATGCTAATTTATAATGTCTTGTTTTACTGTTTAATAAGTCAATAAAACTAAAAAGATAATTAAGTTCTATTATTTTATTGTTTATTTTTGCAAGAAATTTACATAGTATTTTATTAAAATATTTTAATAATTCATTTGTTTATGAATGATAAAATGATAAAAAAGGTTATTTTATTTCAAAATATTGGGTAATTTTAATAAGCAAATTATTTACAAGATAAGTTTTTTGATTTAGAAATAGCTGTTTTAGACAGTTATATTTACAAATCAAATCTTTATACACAAAATTAGCAATTAATTTAACATTTGTGGTTTTAATAGTCTTTGCTTCTGGCTATTTTGTTAAGAGTTTATTGTAATTATAATGTATTAATTCTCTTTAGTGGTAATAGTTAGTAGTTCTACTAGATTAATTTCTATTCTATTAAATAGTTTTCTTATTTTAATAGATTTTAATAGATTTTAATAGTTCAGTTACTCTTTATTCTCTTTTTTTTAAATATATATTGTGGTTGCAAATGTATTAAATAATATTAGTCTGTATTTTTGACCAGTAGTACAAATTAATTATCTATTAAATTGTGGTTTTTTTTGTAAAATGCTTTATATTCAAATCGAAATACATATTATAAAGAATAATTTCTTTTTTATTTTTAGTAATTATTTTAAATAAATTTTTTTTTTATTATGTTTAACAAGTGAGGTCCAAACACTACCTAGAACTATACATCAATAAAATGATATAAACTAGGCATGAATCATGCACTTAACCACATATGACCAGCCACTCGAGCCAGTCAGGACAACACTATGCAACTATATTAACAGAAACCATGTTACCAATACCCGAAAAAAACAAACAAGACTTATGAAAGCCAAAAAGAATGTCAAAGGCTTCAGTAACACCAAGCAATTTAATCACACTAGGTGACAACCTCGAAACTGAACCAAAAATTGGGATGGGAATAGATCCATCTGCTGGGATCAGGCCATTCTTTTTCATAAAAGCACAATACTTGGTATGGACCAACCAAATATCATTCCTAAAAGCAGAGCATAGAGAGCACATAAAATCAGTAATTTTAACATCAGCAATCTTGGGATCATGGAAGACAGTAACAGCCTCCTGAAGCCATCCATTGAAAACAAAACCCTTGTAAAGAGCCGAAGAGACCAGCAAATCTGAAGCACAGGTTAACATTAACTGCAACACAATTGAAGAGGAAAGAAAGAGCCCAGAAAGTAACCTCCAATAAGACATGTAGGATTCCAGAACCTGATGACAAGCTGAATCATCAATTGCACAAGAAAACACATGATCAGAAATCTCTACCTCACCACAATACAGACATATGACACTAGGGTAACATTTATTGTAAATACACTTCCGGACAGCCACAGGAAACTGATGGTGCAAAGCCTTCATAAAATAAGTATGAGTATCAGCTGTAAGCCTACTAGTAAAACCAGTGGCCATATTCAAATCAGGATGCCAAACCCTAGAAGAGCTGAGCCAGTCAACATCTGAACACAAACTATTAGCCAGAAATCCAGAACCAGAATCAACCTCCCAGTGTGCATGACAAACTACATGATAAACATTTCAAACAAAGTGTCTAGAATTACCAGAAACAACACCACTATCTGCCAATAAAAAGTGTCCATCCATGCAAGAAGGAAAATACCAACCAGATAGAGATGTAGCATCAGTGATGTTATCAGCACAGTCATTCCCTAAGATGCTGGAGTGGCCCTTAACTTTGTGCCAACTAACTCTCAAATTCTTACTGTGGATAACATTCTGAATATGCTGATACTTGACCCAACATCGATTGCAAAAGTTAGGGCACACCAGACTTAACTCAGATCTACAAGCATCTAAAACTGCTTAACTATCTGAAAACAAATCAATAGAACAAACTGTAGGCACACACTCCAAAGCCAATGCTATAGCCTGTAATTCTGCTAAAGTAAATAACACTAAACTCTAAACACTGACATCCAAACCCAAATCAATGTCCTTAAAAAAAACAGCAGCCTCAGCTCTACAATCAACTGTACCCAAATTCTTCAAAGAATCATCCATATATACAGACAAACTATTGATGTCAACCTGGGAAAGACAACCATGGGCAGTCACAAAATCATTAAACTCACAAAAGTTAAGAGGACCAGCACCAACTGAGGCTGTGGAAGACAAATAAGAAGTCATAAGAAATGCAACAGAAAGTTCAAACCATTCAAGAACTGGGCCATGAAGATCCAGTCTCTTTCACCACTTGAAAGTGCACCAGCTAAAAACAATGCCATGACAATCACGAAGCTGATCCATGAAGGCAATGCTAAAATGCTGGAGAGAAAGTAAAAACTTAAAAAACAAAGACTTGCCAAGAACGATAAACATAGGAATCCTGTTACAAAACTGAAAAGCACTGGCCAAAAAGCCACCCAAAGACAAATTGCAATTAAGGAGAATGTGAACCATACCAGCCAAGAAATTATTAGAAACACTAACACAAATATGAACAGAAAAGATCAATGGGTAAATGGGCTGCCAACACAGAACCTGTAAGTCATGTAACTTGTGACTGAACAGATGCCCCAAGATTCTGCCAGAGTTTGCAAAACTAATAAGCAAAGCTACTTTACTTTCAGATTGACACTGTGAAAATGATTTTAAACCATAAAAAGAGGGATGGTGAATAGTATTACTGGGAAAATTCATTGGAAGACCAGCTTTTAGCTTCAAGCTCTTGCGAATCAGAGCATTCCATTTATTGCACACACCAATAGGAATATTGCTGAACTGCATTCTGTAGCTGATTATGGGATGGCAAACTGCTGACACCAGATATAAGAACTGCTTATCTGAAACCACCTTTCTTAGAACTAAATTAGTAAAGAAATGAATGTCTGAATGTGCTTTAGCCAAGCTAGGCCTTGAAAGACCCTTAGTTGACAAAAAAATACCGAGATACCAATGAGGTTCCTTTCTACAGACAACAGAAATAGGTGAACCACTAATAAAAAGAGACAGAACACTGACCCTGCTGTTGATTGGAATGGCCACAATTTTGTCATTATTAATTGAAATGTTATTGACTCAAAAAAATTCACTAGCAACATTGAAAATATGCTGAGTAGCAACCTAACTGCTACCAACCCAAATAGTATCATCAACAAAAGCACCAGCAGCAAAGAAAGTAAAAAATCCAGCCTGAGACTCAATGTGACCACTCCCAGAAACAAAATGAGAATTGAGCCTATAACTACACATACTCTCTTAATGCTTGACTTCACACAAAAGAGGATCATAAAATATGCACCACAGCAGAGGGGAAAAAACTTCACTTTGGTCCAATCCATCAAACACCTGGTAACTATCTGTCAAACCAAAATCTGTCATGACACAGTTGGTTCAGTTCCTATGAATACTACCAAAAAAGCAAACAAATTTACTACATATTTTGATTCTGACCAAGCTCTTCTCAAGGTGCTTCCAGCCAACTGAATCATACGCCTTCCGCATGTTCTGCAGAACAAGCCAAAGTTCCCAGTTTTTTTTCAAAATATTCTCAATTACTGAGCCAACCACAAAAATAGGAGACTGAGTTGTTGTACTCTTTAGAACTGAAAAATTGTCACCACGCAGAACATTATATGAGCTGCAAGCCAGTGAGATCCTATCTGAAAGAATCTTGGATAAAATCTTGTAAGCTGTTTCAATCAAGGCAATAGAATGAGTATTTGTGAAAACACCTTCTCACTCATAAAGTTTGGGAATCATTGAAACCCAAGCTTCCTTCCAAGGACCAGACATCAACTCACAAGACAAACAAGAATTCAAAAAAACCAAAAGCAAACCCAAAACCGACTTATTACAATGTTTCTAAAGCTCATTAGAGATGCCCGAGAGACCAGCAGCTTTCCCATCTAAAAGATTGGTTATCACATAATGCAACTCATCAAAATCAATTTCACTCATCACCTCAAAAAAAGCATCATCAAAGACATAGTCCAAAGATTGATATTGATGAGACCAAGTATCAGAGATATCATCAACCACTACATGCTTTTTGGTCCATCCTTCCATGATAGCATCCATCTTGGACTTAACCAAATCAGGTTCAAGAACCATTGTCCATGACCAGATGGTCCAAAACCACTTTGCAAAAGAGACATTCTAACACACTTCTGATTGTACAACCCTTATTCAGTTTAAAACTCTCTATCCTATTGATAATAGCCTGCCTAATGTGAGATTTTTTAGCACGCTTGGACTCCAGCAATTTAGAAGAGCGGTATAACTTCCTTGTTTTGGCCAGAGCAGAACAAATGTCATCAAATTTAGCATTAGAAAAAAACATAGATTTTACTGTTGAAGCACCAGCAGAGTCAAGGTTGTCCCATAGACCCAAAAGCAAAGCAAAACTGACACTAGAACTCAAATGAAAAGCCTTCACCAGCTTAGAAACTAACAGTTCTAGCTTATGAAACCTAGACGACACTTTATTGTAAACTGTATCAAAATCTTTAAACCATCTTTTCTTGAAAGCACCACTAGCTGAAAGAATCATGATCTTATGAATAATGTCCCACATAGTGTCAAGATCAGAAAACTTTACAGCAACACCAAACGCACCTGAAAACATAGTAGTGTTAGCAGTCATAGCATCCTTAAACTCAAGCCATTTAGTCTTACTGGTATTTTTGACATCAAATTTCCAATAATCTTTATTCATCTGCTTGCGAAGAGAAAACAAACATGTATCTAATAAACTGTTCAGGCTCACAGACACAGACACAGCCTGGTGGTCTGTATCAAAATATTCACTGACGTCTGAAACACTGCGATGTACTAAAGAATTAACCAGATTTGGTGAAACAAACACATAATCAATAGTTTTCATAACACCCTTAGAATTTGTTCAAGTGGGCATCTTAATGGCCAGGCTTCCAATTAAAGAGTTAACCAACCCCAACTCAAGGCACTTTTTGAAACTCACATACTTTTAAAAACCATCTTCATTAAAATCACCACCAAAGACAACAAAAAAAGACTCATTAATGGCTTTAGCAATAAGAGAGTTGATTTCACCAGCCTGAGAAAACCGAACCACTGATAAAGCACCAGCATAGAGCCCCAAAATAGACACTGAAAGTTTATTTTTGAAAAGCAACTTGATGGATAGGAGCCAACCAGGCACCTTAGAGACCTTGCAGATATGTTTTGCTAAAGAAAAATTCATAATGATCAACACACCAGCATCCAAAAAACCAGAATCCAGACCAGAAGTAAAAACCCAAACACCATCAAATTTGTCGGTCAACCATGGGTGAACTTTCTCTTTAAGTTTCGACTCTGTAAAAATAGAAACCAAATTGTTCATATCCTTGTGCCAATAAATGACATCATCTTGCTTCGCAGTATTACAGTTTAAGAATTTAGAAAAAAGAATCATAAAAATAATACAAACTATTCAATCATAATATAGCACAGTAATAATCTTAGAAAGATAATGATTAACATAGTAGCAAACACCATCTCGCGATAGTGGCAAGCACCAGTTCACAATAGCAGCCAACACCAATTGGTAATAGCAGCAAACACCAGGTTGAAATATCAAAAAGAAAGTATTTTCTCGTAGAACTACAAACATGTATATATACAGTAGTTTTAATATTGGAAAATAAAAAAATCAAGTAATAAAAATCATAACTTATCAAGCAATAGATCCAATTTTATCCAACAAACTCCACTTTAAATCATACTTTCAAATTAAATATCCCAAGAAACCTTTAAAAATCAAAAAGAAATATTTAAAACTGAACTATCACAACCCAAAGTATTAAGAAACTTACTTGTATTATTTATTGAATGAAACTATTATTCATCAACTGAAACCCTTGGAAGAATAATCCTTGATCAAGATTATTCACGTTGTTACTAATTGATAAAAGCTTTATTGTGAGAATTAAAAAAGCACTAAAGACCATTAACATTCTGTGTTTCTAGATTAGAGAAACACATCAGGCAATTGCAAGGATAGCCTCAGAAAAGACCCCAGACAGTGGGTAGATTTCAGTTTAGTCTCTGAAAAGGAGTACATAAACACACACAACAATCAAGAATTAAAGAATAACTTACATCACAACAGTAAAAAGAAAGCCTTCAGTGTAACAGTGACATTATCACACAAATAGAATTGAGGAACTCACAAAAGACTAATTGCAATTAAAGTGGGATATCAGCAATTAAATATAACAAGAAAACCATCCCGTAACATTTGGTGAACCTTACAAGGAAAGAAAATCAAAAAGGAAATAATAATTAGCAATAATTCATTGCTAAAAAGGAAAAGACAAAAGTGGTGACAAAAACCCCTAATCTTACTGTTCTTGAATTCTGCCGTGCTATTTACACACAAAATCAAAGTAATCTTGGATTACCAGAAGGGTGTTGTCCAGCAGAATCTGCTCTCACTTATTATATCAACGCCAGAATAAATTATCATATAGGAAAGGAAGAAGAACCACACGATGCAAAACTTGGATTGTATAGAGAATTATCACAATACACTACAAAAGAAGTAGCAGTAATAGCCGTAACTATTGTCAAAATCTATCGAGAAATTGAGCAATATGCCAATGAAAATTTTCCAATATCCACAGGAAACACTAGGGAACGCGCCAACAAAACCAAAAAAAATTTAGAAACTAATCAGGAAAATAACCAGCAAAAACTAGAAACACCAGCTCAAACGCCAAAGAAAACTGTCACTCAATCAATAAAGAAACAACGTATTTATTCACTAGAAGATAAATCATACCATTTTTCACCAGAAAATAAGATACAAATTCCATTAGGAGCTGCATCATCATCAACATCAACTCCACAAACGCCAAAAACTCCTAGTTATATTGATAAAATTAAACAACGTAACTGGGGAGACATACCAATTACAGGAGGATATTCATCACTATTCCAAAACCCTCTTTTTCAGCCAAAATTTAGAACGGGGTTTGAAAACCGTGAAGAGGAGTCTGAATCAGAATCCAAAAAAGAGACCAGCGAAAAAACAATCACAAGACCAGTCACTGAAACAAGCAGCCAGTCCAGAAACCAAGAAACTCGTGATCAAGAGGAAGAACCGGATATAAGGGAAGCCACCTTTAGGAACGCTCAAGGAAATATCATCCCACCTCCTCTTAGACCAATAAACCCACCAGCAGAAAATGGCAACGAAATGACCACACCATACATTGCAAGACTAACAGATTTCTCAGGAGAGGAAGAAGAAACGGACGTGCACACATGGCTCAGAGAAGCACAAAAAGCCATCCAGGCAAATAACTGGAACGACCAAAGAGCAATTCAAACATTACCTTTCTTCCTAAAAGGCACAGCTGACTCGTGGTATCAAAGCCTGGAAACAAAACCCATGAGCTTCGCCGAATTTAAAAATGCACTCCTGGAGTATTTTAGCGACCCAAACGCCGTAATCCAACTACAGAACAAATTCAATACTATCAAGCAAAATACCGGTGAAACTGTCACCCAATACCTTGCTCGATTCAATCGAATTTGCCATCAGATTGAAGCGATTGAACAAGGATACTACACTGATCCTCAGGTTTTAAATCAGTTTATTAGAGGATTAAAAAGCAGCATTTTAGGAAGAGTATGCCCTGCCCACCCTAATTCCTTACCAGAAGCCATTACGCTCGCCAGAGCCCTTGAATCGGCTGAAAAAGAAGCTAACCATAGTCAAATGGTTAACATGGTAATGGAGGAAAATAAGACAGAAACATTAGAGAAAAGAGTAACGCAATTAGGGGAGGAACTCTCTAAGAAAATAGAAAGTTACCTCATCCCGGATCTGAGAAAAAATACATACCAACCACTCCAAAGACGCAGCCAGGAAGTCAGCAACAGTCGAAATAATCGCCTGTCGCGCCAGGAATTCAGAACAGAAACACGCGCCTGCCATTTTTGCAAACGCGTAGGACATTTGATTAGTCAATGTCGAACGCGAATGATGCAGGAAGCACGTGAAAATAATTACTACACGCCACCCCAAATGCCCAGAAACCAGTACATGCCAATACCACGCCAATATCCCACCACGTATCAAAATCAAGGAGCTTACCAGCAACAGCCCATGATAGCCAACCCGAATTGGCGTCCCGAGGCCCGAAATCAGCCCATGTGGAACCAGAACGCGTTGGTCCAGAGGAATCCAAACCGCGCTGGAACCAATCAGCAAACCAATCCAAACTACCAAAATTATCAACAAACTTACCTTAATATACCGGAAAACCTGATCATCGGAAACAATAACAGTAGAAACATAAACAGAACCAAGAATTCCTCCAAATTGAGCCAGACAATACCACCAGCAGTTGCCACCGAAGATAGCAGTCTCACAGCTATTTTTCCTTTTGAATTAGAGGAAAACGAGGCTATGTTCAGTGGAGTAGCATTGGACAAAAAATGCCCAATCACTGCTATGTATACGGAAGCCACTATAAACAATACCCCAATCAAACTTATCTTAGACAGTGGATCCACTGGAAGCATCGTAACGCTTCAACTAGTAAACCAACTGGGTTTCAAAGTTGATCGTGCTGCGACGTCCCAAATCATAACAGCTGATGGAAGTACAAAGCTGCCTTATGGCGAAATCAACTCATTCCCTTTCAAAATTAACGGCATAGTAATACCTACAAAAGTATTAGTAATGGACGCTACACAATATCAAGCATTAGTAGGGAATGACTGGCTAACAAAAGCCAACGCCACCCTAGACTGGACCACCCAAGAGCTTCTGATCAATTATAATGGCCACCAGGCCAAAATTCCAGCCACCTGTGGCCACTTCCAAAAACCCAGCGCCAACCAAAGACCTACCTTCGAATTTGAGGAAAATCCAGCACTACCAGCCATCAAAACCTATCAGCTCTCTTGGGCTGATGACCAAAGAACAGGACTACCAGCCGTACCAATGTGGACCAGCGAAGAAAGATCTGAATGGAACCAGGTAAGTTCACAAAGAAACCACCAGTGACGCAGACCAAAGCTAGAATGCTTGGTTTGCAAGAAGAAACTCTCGTCTATGACTGCGTGCAGCACACCGGACGAAGACCCAAAAAACCCCACCCACTACTATTGTAACCGTTGTAACAAAGAAAAATACAGTTACCCAGAAAGACACGGAAAATGGGACGAGGAACCGTGCCTCGTTTGTGGAGAACCGTTACCAAGAGGGTGCGACTGGAACGACTTACCAGGCAGAGGAGGAACGTGTGATGCAACTTGCCAATACACAATCCTCATCTGTGACTGGGTAAGAGGAGGAATGCCGTTCAAAGCAGCGTTCAACAGAGCGTTAAAAAGACTACAGCACTACCCACACGACAAGGACGAGTTGTACAACACCGCACAAGCCAAAGTAAGAGGAAGAACCGCCGAAGAAATATGACATTGGAAAGAGTCAGCTGAAGTAGCCAACGAAGTCGCCAGCTACAACATGTTCGACCCAGTAGACGAATTTCAGGACTACTACCAACAACTATGCCCCACTCGACAAGAGCAAGAACAATACCTCGCCCAAATCAACACTTACCTCTGCGAAAACTGTCTCATCTCATGCCAAAGTCAGTGCTGTGAAGAGTGTCAAGACGAAAGGGACTTAGAAAGAAAAATGGAAATTGAGAATCAGCAGTCTCAAAATCAATCAATAAATCAACAAGACTCACCTGACGGTCCCAAGTCAGAAAAATTTGTAGCCTATACCGACCTAGAACAGGTGACTGACATCCGATACTTCGACAATGGGCACTTAGGAATAATACCCGAAAGAGCCCATCCAACCGATGCCAGATTTGATCTACGTTATCCGAAAGACCAATCCACAACGTTACCATCCAGGAGCATCACCAAAATCGACCTAAAAATAGCGGTTGAAATTCCGCCAGGAATAATGGTTTAAATGGCGTCGCGATCAAGCCTCGCGAAAAAAGGAATAAGCGTTCAAGGAGGAGTAATTGACTCCGGATACACTGGAAATTTGATGGTTTTGCTACAGAACAATTCAGAAAAGTCTTATACCATTGAATCTAAGGAAAAGATTGCACAAGCAATTTTCCTACCATTGGTAAAAATTGGAAAATTCGTGTCAGTAGAAAATCGTGAGAAATTGTCACAAACAACGAGAGGAACTTTTGGTTTCGGATTGACAGGAAAAGGAATTGAAGCAAATTTCGCTGAAACAATAGGGGAAAAAGGCGAAGTAATTAAAAATGAGCAGTTCATCACGCTCCTACCATATGGAAAATCAGAAATAAGAATAAAAAGGACAATTAAAGAAAAAGACCTAATATTTGAGCCCTACCCAGAAACTTGCCAACAGTTTCTCATAGGACTTACTAACCTTTTTATTCCAGCTGATAAAGCTCAATGGATAAAAATTCCTATTGCAAACACCACAGAAGAACCCGTCTACATTCCGAAAGATACCATCATTGGATACCTCGGAACGGAGCTAGAAAACGTGTCAACACCACAAGAAATTCTAAATTTCCCAGAAATTGCCCTCTACTGTAAACTCACTTCAATAAATTAGCAACAACCAGTAGAATGCTATCAATTTAAGCCAGAAAAATTGGCCAAATTAAACATTGGAACAATGGATCCCAACCAATAGTGACAATTAAAAGCATTAATTTTAAAATACTCTGATATATTTTCAAGAAATGGCGAATTTGGAAGAACCAACTTGGTTCAACACCAAATCCCCACTGGAGATGCCAGACCTGAAAAACAACGCGCTTACCGTGTCCCACCAATGGAGCATAATTTTATCAGAAAAAAAGTCCAAAGCATGTTGGAAAAAGGAATAATACAACCATCAATGAGCCCATGGTTCTCACCAGTTGTTTTAGTAAGAAAAAAGAACGGAAAAATTAGATTTTGTGTCGACTATTGCAAACTAAACAGCAAAACAACCAAAAACTTATATCCAATACCATTAATTGACAAAATCTTCGACGTTTTTGGAGGAGCAAAATGGTTTTCTACACTGGACTTGACCAGTGAGTACTGGCAAGTGGAAATGAACCCAAAGAACAGGCATAAAACAGCATTCACAACACAAAATGGCAATTATGAGTTCAATGTAATGCCATTTGGATTAACAAACGCTTCCGCGACATTCCAAAGACTAATGGATGTAATTTACTCCGGAATCCTGTGGCAATCCGTTGTTGTCTACTTGGATGATACAAATGTTTTCTCGTCAAAATTTATGGATCATCTCCAACATTTACAACAAGTTTTTGAGAGATTGAGACACGCTAGACTTAAACTAAATCTAGAAAAATGTTTTTTGGGAAAAATGAGCTAGCATTTTTAGGACACGTAGTTGGAAAAAATGGAATAAAACCAGATTCATCAAAAATAGACAAAGTGAAAAATTTTCCAGTACCTCGAAATGTTTCAGAAGTTAGAAGCTTTTTAGGACTCGCATCTTACTACTGCCACTTTGTAGAAAACTTTTCAAACATTGCCAAACCTCTTAATTACCTACTATCTAAAAATGTGAAGTTTGAATGGACTGAAGCACAACAAAAAGCTTTTGAGTACCTTAGACAAAAGCTCATTGAATCACCAATAATAATCTATCCAAATTTCAACAAGAAATTCATTTTGGCCACAGATGCCTCTGGAACTGGACTTGGAGCTATTCTGTCACAAAAAGATGATAATGGAAGAGAACGTGTAATCACTTATGCCAACAGAAGTCTCAGTACGGCAGAACAAAACTATGCAGCATATGAACTTGAATGCTTAGCAGTAGTCTGAAGTTGTGTTCACTTTGACACATATTTACAGTACCAACCCTTTGAGATTACGACAGATCATAGAGGTCTGGTCTGGTTAAATAACAAGAAAGCGCTAAAAGGAAA
The DNA here is from genome assembly GCA_016748015.1 of Geosiphon pyriformis. Taxonomy (NCBI): domain Eukaryota; kingdom Fungi; phylum Glomeromycota; class Glomeromycetes; order Archaeosporales; family Geosiphonaceae; genus Geosiphon; species Geosiphon pyriformis. Next base: position 1,203,791 of record JAAOMT010000009.1, read on the forward strand.
ATACGCCAGATGGTCACAAATGTTAGCACCATACGATTATATTATCAAATACAAAGAAGGTACCAAAAATGCTAATGCTGACTGTTTGTCAAGAATGAGACACACATAAAAATCACCAATCCACCCGCCACAACAACAATGAACAACCATCTTTACAAAAACCTCAGCCAATACTTGGAAACACTACAAATAGATGAAGAAATGCCAGTAAAAGAGCTAATTAAGCTCCAAAAATTAACAAAACACTATTTCATCCAAAATCACATACTTTATTACCGGAATCGACAAAATCCAGATAATCCATTAAGAGTTATAACCACGAATGAAAAAGAAACTATCTTATTTAACATGCACTCAGATATTTATTCAGGCCACTTTGGAAAAACAGTAACCATCCAACGTGCAACTAGCCATTACTATTGGCTAAAAATGAGCTCAGACATAATCCAATACATAAGAAATTAACTTTGATTTCGACGGAGCTCAATCTTAAAAGGAGGGGATAATGTTACAGTTTAAGAATTTAGAAAAAAGAATCATAAAAATAATACAAACTATTCAATCATAATATAGCACAGTAATAATCTTAGAAAGATAATGATTAACATAGTAGCAAACACCATCTCGCGATAGTGGCAAGCACCAGTTCACAATAGCAGCCAACACCAACTGGTGATAGCAGCAAACACCAGGTTGAAATATCAAAAAGAAAGTATT
>JAAOMT010000009.1:1204708-1238953 GCA_016748015.1 Geosiphon pyriformis
AATTGATAAAAACTTTATTGTGAGAATTAGAAAAGTGCTAAAGACCATTAACATTCTGTGTTTCTAGATTAGAGAAACACATCAGGCAATTGCAAGAATAGCCTCAGAGAAGACCCCAGACAGTGGGTAGATTTCAGTTCAGCCTCTGAGAAGGAGTACATAAACACACACAACAATCAAGAATTAAAGAATAACTTACATCGCAACAGTAAAAAGAAAGCCTTCAGTGTAACAGTGACATTATCACATAAATAAAATTGAGGAACTCACGAAAGACTGATTGCAATTAAAGCGGGATATCAGCAATTAAATATAACAAGAAAACCATCCCGTAACAGCAGGATTGTTCAATCCACGAACATTACACGTGACAATTTTCTATATCAGACTACTCATTGAGAAAGAGGTAGAGAAGGAGCACCACCTGCCAAAGCCAAACCATCTAAATGTGCTGATAGGCTCATGACCAAAGCAGAGAGACCTTCCAACATGTTTTCCAATTTCACAATCTCAGATGAGGCAGTTGAATCCAAAACGACAGCAGTCTTGTCACTAGTGGCATCACCTGAACTCACTTCCATCACTATATCTTTCCCTTGATTCTGTAATAGGGGGGTCACTGGCAGCTGACATCCAGGGCTAGGCTGGGAAACTGCTGGCATGAATGATTTCAACCTCTTAGCCAACTCACTAATTTGTCCCACAAGGCTGACAAGACTGTTTTCAATGCTAACCAAACATTTTTCCAAATCATTCATCATTGGAGGGAGAGATTTACCATTTTTAATGGAACCAAGCTGAGAGTTATATCCAAGAGAAGTGCCCAAAAGAATAAAGCCAACCACTGACATCCAAGTCTTCCCACCAAAAGCCAAAGAACAAGAAACAGAAGCAGACTTTCTTTTATAAATCTTCACCAATCTAAACCAATCCTGAGCTGAAAGAGGAGCCCTCTTGCTCTTTGGACTCGAAGACACACCAGCTGATTTACAATTCCTAAATGTATGACCAAAAAAATTGCAAGAGGAACACAAGACAGCAAACAGGCACAACCAATGGAGTCTGACACCATTTATCACTGAAGTGTTGGCCAGAACCTGATTTAGATTGCTCTCAGACTCAAAACACACTGTAGTACAACATGCCCAAGTGTAGTTAACTGAATTGCACTCAATGACACATGTTTTTTCACCCACTGAACCAATAAAATCCCAAAGATCATGTGTATTGGTTCTCACAGGAAAAGTGTAAAACAATGCCTTAAACTCATCTCTGAAATCCCATGTCTGTTTATTCACATCAGCTCTGGCCACTCAGACTGCATCTTTTTCAATAAAGATATGAAAAGTAGACATGTAAATAAAAAAAGGACCACTTGGATGCCAACAAATCAGCCTGATCAGAATCTCCCAAAGTGACAATTGCTTTTTGCCACAGCCCTACCAACTGCATTTTGATTGACACAACAACTCCAAATTCAAAAACAGCTGTGCACACCACCTCAATTGATGTACCAACAGGAATCTCCTTAATTACAATATCCTGATTTGTACAATTGTTTACCAGATGCTTAAGATTGGTGTTTACCACAACACCATGATCATAAGCCAATTTTCTTGCAGCCATCATTGCCATTTTAGAAGTAAAAGTCACATGAATTATCCCACCAAATTTTGAGAGGGTAGAGACCCCCCCAAAACCATTCACACCTGAAAAAATTTTCTTGATAAAATTCAATTTTTCCTGAGAGGATTTCCCAGCAATAGCCACCAAATCAATATTCAAAGCAAAGGATTTGTGAACAGAAACATGAACTGAAGGTTTAAGTAGAAGAGAAGATAAAAGGAGGGCAAACTCATCCAAAAAATCACCATTATCAAAGCCATCCTTAAAGTTGATTTTGCCCAGTGGTTTGTCCAATACTTTCTTGGTCTTAATTTTGATACCTGAGCTCTTTGGTGTTTGGTTGGGGTCCCTACCATCAAATACATCTCTTTTACCATAATTGATACTGGTCTCCTTAATAAGGCACTCTTCCTTCATGTCAACACTCTCAAACTCGGTAGTATCACCAGTCTCAGAATTTTGTGAGTGATTTCCAGTTGTTTCAATAACACCCCCTTCTACCAAAACACTCTCAGCCAAAACACCACTCTTTCTTTTCTTTCTTGATAGGACAGGTTCAAAACCACTACCAGTACCAGAATCTTTTGCAATCTTCTTCATGACAGCAATAGTAGGGCCAATGGTAGTCTTGAAATCAAAAAACAGTTTGAATTTGCCATACTAAATGGCTAAAAACTTCTTTCACTAAAACTTTTGACTCTTTTTTGGGAATTTGGGACAAAGAAAAGAAAGAAGTTTTTACTATTATATTAATAAATTGAATTAATGGTATTGGTATAATATATTATTTTTAATCAAGTAGTATTTAACTTGTTTTTAAATTTTTGTTTGTTTTTTTAATGTTAATTTTATTAATAATTAAAAAGTTGTAAGATAATATATTAGATATTAGTATGTTTTAATATTTATTTTAATTAAATTATTAATAATTTTTGGTGTTTATGTGTGTTTTATTTGAGATAAACAGTTTGTGTTAATGTTTTTAATTTTTTTTTTATAAATAATATTGTATATGTAAATTTATAATAAAATAACTCATTTGGTATAATATTTTTCTAATGAGTTTTTATTTATTAGCTAAGTAAAACCTTTGTAATTTGTAATAATATCAAAAAAAATTACATAGTAAATATTATCAAAAATATTTTACAGCTTATACAATTACAAAATATTTAATTTTATAAACAATATAGTTTTTTTTGATTATGCTTAAGTCTTTACTAATATATATAACTATTTGTTCTTTTTTTTTATCTTATTGTAACAGAATAGCATTTAAACTTGTTCCAAAAACATTAATTGTAAGTTCAAATTTTTTGGTAAAGTTAAGATATATCAAGATTAAAGCTTTAATGAATTTTTGCTTTAAGTAGTTAAATACTTATTCTTGTTTTTTACTTTATTTTTATCTTGTATTTTTAATTAATAATTGATTTAAAAGTTGGACTACTGTTGAAAAGTTTTTTTACAAATTTTTAATAGTATAATACAAGTTCTAAAAATTCTTAAAGTTCAGTTAGATTTTGAAGATAAGAAAAATTTTTAATCTTCTTAATTTTTGCAAAGTCAGATTTTATTTTATTTTTTTCAATTATGTGTTCTAAAAAAACAAATTGTGATTTTCTGAAAAAACATTTTTTAAAGTTAAATTTCAGTCCAATAATTTAAAAATTTTTTAAAAACTTGTTGCAGATATTTAAGATAGTTTTCAAATATTGAAAAGAATATGTTTGTGTTATTTAAGTAGATTATAACTAATTTCTATAAGATTTTGGAATAAACAATATTCATTAATTTTTGAAATATTGTAAAAACATTGGTTAATTTAAATATCATTATATTAAATTTATAATTGCTATTTTAAATTGTAAAAATAGTTTTTTTTAGTCATTAAGATTCATAACTATTTGCTAATATCTACTAATAAGATCTAAAATTAAAAACTATTTGAATTTATCTAAAATATCTAAGATTAAAAACCATTTGAATTTATTTAAAGTATTTAAGATTTTATTAATTTAAAGTAAGAGATAAATATTTTTTTGTAATATTATTAAGTTTTTTATAGTTAATACAGAATTTGATTTTTCTATTCTTTTTTTATATTAGTATAGTAAATAAAAATCATGATTTTATAAAGAATTATATAAGTCTGTTTTTTAATATTTGATCAACTTTTTTTTTTATAAAATTATGTTCAGATAGTAGTACTTAATAGACATATTGCTTAATAAATAATATATCTTTTATATAAATCTAATAATAAACTAAGTTAGTTCAATTAAACTTATTTTTTTTGGCAAAAATATCTCAGTATTTTAAAATAAGTGTTTTTAATTATGTTTGTAAGCAGAGATCTAAAATTAAGCTTAATTAACTTTTTACTAGTTATTTAGTAGTATTTAGTATTTGGTTTTAACAAAATTAATTCAGTTTTGTAATATAACACTGTTATTAATAGAATTTTAATTATAAATTAACATAAAATTACTCTTATAATTCCTATTATCAATTAACATATATTAATATTGTTTTAATTATTATTTATTACTTAATTAAATTATTAAATATTACTATTTAATTAATAAATTAATTTGTATAATAGAAATTAGAATGATCAAATAACACAATATCCCAAACTATATAATATTTAAAAATTTGCTGAAATTTGTATAAAATTTGCCAAAATAATGAATAATTTATTGAAATAGTTAATAGTTTGATAAAATAACTTGTAGTTCGACAAAATATATCTTTAGTTTATTAAAATTATAGCAAAAAAAAAGTTAAAGTTTATAGACTAGTACTATAACAAGTTATATAAAAAAAAGCTTCTTTTTTTAAGAAAATATATCTTATTTTTTTTTAAATTATTTTACAGTACAAATTTAAAATAAAAATATATTTTGAAAACCAATTTTTAAAATAATTATATTTAAAATTCTTCGAAACCCAACTAATATTTTGAAATTGATTAGCTACCAATTTCAGTAAATCATTAATAATTTCAGGCCTAAACCAGAAAACAATTTTCTTAACAAAATTTTATTTCTTTTATATTTTTTTTTTATTTTTTTATTTTTTTTATTATAATCATTAAAGTAATTTACAAACAAAATTTCTGTAAAAGAATTAATTTTTACAGCAAAATAACTACACATTTTTAGTAAGCTTCCAGATGAGCAATTTTTGAAAAAGATTTAACATTTACTACAACATAACTATATAAAATAACTGGCATAAAATTGGCTATTTTACTTATAAATCTAATAGTTTAAATTATAAGAGATAATTTGAAGATAAATTCAGTTATCAAAAGCTTAACTACTTTCAAAAAACATCAATTTACAACAAATAAACATTAATAGTATTTAAGAAAGAAGACCAAAAATTTTTAGTAACAATACCAATTAAAAGAAGTCATCAATTTTTTGGAATTTATATTAATTAATAATATCTGTATTTAAGTATTTTAAAACCCTATTTTCAAATAAGTATATAGTTTTTTCAAATAAATTGTAAATGAATATTTTTATTTGCAAATAACTATGACATGATATATACAAATTAATAAAGCCAATTAGAAATTATTTACAAAAGAAAATATAAGACTTAAATAAAAAAAATTTTTTTATTGCTTTCTTATATGTGTTGAATAAATATGTTTTAAAAAATAGAATTGTAATTATTTTATTAATTCAAATTATTTTTAAGTTTTTCTGTATTGTTTATATATAATTAATAAATAGAATGACTGTTTTTGTAAAACCAAAATTTTAAGTTTTACATTTGGTTTTTTTAGTTCTTTTTAGGTCTTAATAATAATTAATCTGTTAATTTAAAGTAAAAATAAGAAAATTGCTTAGGCAATTTTTTCTTTTGGTTCAATTAAATATGATTAATATTACTTATAAAAAAAAAATACAAGAAAAAAATAAAAAAAACAGATTATAAAAATAAGCCAATAGAAAAATAATACTTAATATATAAGCTATTTTTAAGAATATGCACATTTATAAAAAATAAGCATATCATCAGAAAATTATAACATATTTTCAAAAATGTACATATTCACAAAGAATGAGAACATTTTCAAAAAATCATAGCACATTGTTTAAAAATAAGCACAATTCTAAAAAGTAGCATAAAAAAATAAAAATATATTAAATTTTATATAACAAAAATTATATATATATAATAGTAATATCAAAAGTAAGAAAAGTATTTAAACAGATTTATTTAAACAAATTCTTAATTAGTTAACAATAAATATTTATAACTTATTTTTTTTTTAAAAGATAGTTTTTTATATCTTGAAATAAAATTATTTAAATATCAAATAAAATTATTATTTTATTATCTAATTTATATTTTTTTTTATTGAATTAATATTTTTATTTACCAATTTTATTAACAATTCATGTTAATAACATTTGCTACTTAATTATATTAAACTAATAGTTCTTAATTATAGCTATTAACAGAATATTAACTTTTTATTTTATTTTTTTTATTTTTTTTTGTTTCTTTGTTGTTTACTAATTAATTAAAAATTAAGCATTAAAATATTAATATTAAGAATAGCTTAATAAAAAACCTATAAAACAAAAGTAAAAACTTAAGAATAGCTTATCAAAAAAGCACAACTGTCAAATTAAACTGGACTTTATGCTAAAAAAAAAATTCAGAAAACATTATCAATTAAATTTCTGTTTATTATACAAAAAATTTAACTAAAACTTTCAGATCCAAAAACCTTTAGAAATTACCAACAATATTAATTATTGAGCACCAAATTATAAGTTTGTTATTTATTTTAATATCTCAAATAATCACCTATAATATTTGGTGTTTCTTGTAAATATAGTCTAACAGAGAACTAGCACCAATAGCAACTATTTAAAAAAGTGGCAGACTTAGAAGTTATAGAAGCATCATTTAAAATTTACAAAATTCTTATTTTAAAAATATTAATAACAGTTAAGGTTAACCAGTAATTATTTTTTACCTGAATTAGTCTTTAATTTTTATATCAATAAAAAAATTATACATTTTTTAGAAAGACAAGCAAATTCCAAATTAGTGAAAAAAAATTTTTACAATAAATTATTTTAACATACTAGCTTATTACAAAATTATAATTTTGCTCCAATTATTACTAAAATAAATCATGAAATTAAAAAGTACATTTAACAAAAGTTTTCAATTACAGTTATAGACAAAAGCAAAAACAGAATATAAACATTAACAAATACATCTAAACTAATACAACCACCTAACTAGAAAAAACCCAGAATTGTTTTTTCATTATATTTATTATATTATTATATACTAAAAAGTATTATTAACAGTAAAACCAATTATCTTAAAAGTTCTATTTTAAAACAATTAAAAGAAATTCAAACTGCTAAAAATCTATAATAATTACTATAAAGAATTTAAGTTACAACCAACAATATCATTAAAACTTTAATTACTGTCATCTTAACTAAATTTCAAATTCACTAATAATTAAGCAAATACTGAATCAAAAAAAAAAACAGTAATAAAAAAAATAATAAACAAAATTTAATCTTAAATAAACTAGAAATTCAAACTTAAACAAACCCAAATAATCTAAACTTTACTATTATTATTAATAACAACTTATTTCCAATCATTTAAATTAATTTTTTAGTTGTACTAATAGTTACTTTTCAATAATCATAATAATAATTACTAGTATTAATGGCCTATGTTCCAATTGCAAAACTAAAAAAATTTACTAATAAAGAAGACAATATTTAAACATGACTAAACAATATATTCAAAGTTATCATATTAATAGCTAGAATAATATCAGAGAATTTTAAGCTATTTTATACTTCTTTTAGAATATTATTAATTCATAATATTAGAACTTAATCAATAAATCTCAAATTTTTAATGCATTTAAACAAATTTTTTTGCAGTATTTTAGCAATTATAACAGTATTAACTGCTTGTTAACAGAATTCACTACCATTAAGCAAAGTGATACTAAAGCAGTTATTATATATTTGGAATGCTTTCATTAAAATTTGTGTCAAATCTGAGCAATTAATGCTAATTACTTTACAATACTACAGATTTTGAATCAATTTATTAGTAAATTATTTAATAACTTGTTATAATAAATACACTTACTATATTTAGCTACTCTCTAAAATGCAGTTACTCATATCAAAGATTTTGAATTAGTCAAGCTCAAACCAATTATGTTCAAATTATAAATCTGATAATAAATAAATTATCTGATTTAAATTTAAAATTAAAACAATTTAGTAAATTAATTAATTAGAAATTAGAAGAATACTTAATTAACAATACAGCCATTTATTAACTTTTTTAATGCTGCACTTATTAAAAAAACTCAAATTAGTTTACAAATTAATCATATCTATTATTATTATTATTATTATTAGCAAATTGATTATAACAACCAAAAATATATATTTGCCACTATTATGAAAAACAAAAACATTTGAAATTAAACTGTTATATAAGATTAAATAACTTACAATCGAAAAATCAATATTAAAACCTTAATTACTAGTTTTTAACTTTAAATAATATGCAGAATTAGATACTATATTAATACTAATTTTATTATTTTCAAATAATACAGTCAATATACATATTTTTAATGTTCCAAGTCTTAGCTTTAGTAGTTTATTAAGCACTCCAATTTTAGATAATATATTAATTTTAATCAGTTTAAATGTCACTTCAAAATATTGTGTTAATATTAATTAGAAACCAAAAACTGAGAATTATATACACTTAACAAAACTAAAGATCAGTAATAGTTATATATTAATTAATTTCCAGTGTATTAAATCAACACTCAAGATCATATTAGTAAAATTTAAAAAGTGAATACATCTAAAACCCGAATTTTTAAAGCTATTTAAGTTTCTTGGCAACTCCAGAAAACAATCCAACTAACAACTTGAAAAATTCCAAAATATTATTTACTAATAATATTTTATCAGCAATTATTACAAAAAATAAATTACTTATTACTATATTTCTTTTTAAGCTAAAAAACCCAATAAAAACATTATTATTTAGTAGAATTATTTTTAATACTAAACTAATCACTATTATATATATTAATATTAAAGTTAATAACTATTAATTAAGTTAATTTTTGATAGTAAGTTAATAAATAATATTATTACATGACAATTTATAAACCAATTAGGTTGCTAAGTTGATTGTGCTATCAGCACCAGAATTATTACAGCTAATAGAGTAATAAAAACTTCTATTAGTAAAATCAACAACTTTTTTTTTAAAGTTAATGGTATCATTGCACTAATCAAAGTTCTAATTATGAAAGCCACACAATATCAAGCTTTTATTGGTAATAATTGGCTATCTAAAACCAATATTGTGCTTGACTAAAATACACAAAAGTTATAGTTCAATCAAAATAGTCAACATACTTGAGTACTAGCTATTTGTAGCCACTTTAATACAACTTAATTACAATTAATAATAAAATTTAAGAAAAAAACAAACAAATCTGTTTGAAAAGCTTATCAAGTCTTGTAAGCTAATAATAATTACAACAAGCTATTATTAATACTTAACTAAAAACAAAAAAAAACAAAAAAAAAACAAATCAACCACAAGCCACTATTATCACAAAAAAATCAGCCAATAGCTAGCATATATTTTATTTATTAGAACCAAAGAAAAAACCATCTTATATTTTACTTAGATATATTGACTATAAGAAAAAGCTTTTATTTATAAAAGCTTAAATTTTGTTAAAAAAGAACTACTGAACACATACCTATTATTATTGCAAACTATGTTACAAAAAATGTTTTGAATATCTAAAATAACAGAAAAAATAAGACAACAAATTATGTTTTGTTTGTAAGAAAACATTATTTAACAAAGAAATATGGAATAACATTTCTGGTTAAAGAAAAATATATAATATATTATACTAATACATAATTCTTATTAATAACTAGATAAGCAGAGGAACACTATTTAATATTACTGTTACTTATAGAAAAAATACAAAAAAAATAGTAGAAAAAACAGATAAAGAAAATAGACCAATAAGAAAATAATATTTAGCATGTGAGCACATTGCTTAGTAATATAAAACATTGTTAGAAAATTACAGCACATTGCTTAGCAATAAACACATTGTCAGAAATTACAAACATATTGCTTAGTAATATAAGCATTATTTAAAAAATTATGGCACATTACTTATAAATATGCAAAATTTCATAGAACATCAATTATATATATATAGCAGTAATATTAAAAGTTAAAAAATTAAAGAAAATTAGACTCTTAAAAGTCAATTAGACTCTTAAAGTTAATTAGACTTACAAGTCATAATTATTAAATACTTTTTCTTTTAAAGATAATTGCTATCAACCAACATAAAATTATATTAATAAAATATTTTTTTAATTCTTCAAATTCATATTATTATTTATTATTTAACCTGCTGACACAATAGTTTTTGATTATGACTATTAACAGAATATTTATTTTTTATTTTATTTTCTTTATTTTTTTATTTTTTTTTATTTTTTTTATTTTATTTTCTTTTATGATTTACTAAATTAATTAAAAGAATTAAGCACTAAATAATTGACATCAAAGATAGTCTGATAAAAGATCCAGAAATAAGAGTATAAAATTTATAAATTAATGAATAGCTTATCAGAAAAACATGACTGTTAAAATAAACTGGCCACATGCTAAAAAAAGAAATTTTATAGAATTAATATTCCAAAAGGCTACTAAAAACAACTATTAAATCTCTGTTCATTATACAAAGAATTTCAACCCAAAATCTTCAGATATTAACAACTTTAAATATGAAAATCTTTAAAGATTACCAACATAATTCAGCTATTGAACACCAAGTTATAAGTTTGTTATTTGTATCAACATCCCAAATAATTATCTGTAATACTACATAAAACCAAGTACTTTTATGCTTAAATAATTATCTATATAACAAGAACAAAATTTGGTAAATAGCAAGTACTAAAGTCGAAAGCATTTCACTCAATAAAATACTTGTCATCAAAAATAACTTACCAAAATCTGTTAAAACCATTCTTATCCCAAATTTAGATATTTTTGTTAACATTTTAAGTAATTTAAAACAATTTCACAAATACTACCAAGATCTAATATTCATTCAAAAAAAGCAAGAGTAGTGTTTAGAACAATTAAACACAAAACTTTGTAAATATTGCTTAATTTTCAATAACTTTAAATATTGTGACAATTGTGACTTTATCTACAATCTACTACTATACATAATTTATTTAATCTCTAAAGAAAAAGAACCAATTAGCAGTTGTGTTTTAGAATCAAAATTGAAATTCAATTGTAATTCAGACTTCAATAATAACAACAACAACAGTTCTAATACTATTTACTATAACAACAATAACAATAATGCTTCAAATTCTAATTACAACTTCAAAGAATATATTGTGCTCCCAAATTTCTCAAAAGAACAGGAACTCAAATGGTTCAATAATAATAATAAGAGTATTATGCCAGAATGCACACATGATACCAATACAAAATTTGATCTCAAATATTTTAGAAAAACTACTATCAAATTAAAACCTCATTTATACATCAGCATAGATTTAAAATTAGCACTAATAATTCTAGTAATGACAATAGTTCAATTAATTTCTAGATTTAGTTTAGTGAAAAAAAAGATTAATATCAAAGAAGAAATAATTGATGCAAAATATATAGGAAATATTATTACAATACTATAAAACAACTCAAAAAAAAGATATACTATTGAATCAAATAAAAAAATAGCACAGGCAATATTTTTGTTTCTGATTAAAATAGCTTAGTTAGTGTTAATGAGAATGAAAAAAAGTCAAAGATTATGGCAAGAGAAATAAATAAATTCGGATTTATAGATAGCATAAAAATACTAATTAATATGACAAAAAAAAAACAATTAATAAAAAAAAAATTATTTTTACCAATTAATTCATTTCTATTCTATAATATAATCAGCATATATTAATTATAAAAAAAAAAGTAAAAGATCAATCCCAAATTTTTGAAGTAGAATTAAACATTTGTGAATTAAGAGAAATTAATATTACCAATCTCTACATATTAGCCAAAAACCACAAAAACATTAAAATTCTAATATACAATACAACTAAAAACATTATAAAAATACCAAGTGGAATTATTATTAGATACTTAAACACTAAAGTTAAAAACCAATCACCAATTACTATTCCAAACTTTTCATAACTGTGCAAATATGTGAATATCATATTACAAACAATCTATAAACAAAAAAAGTGTTATTTGTTACAACCAAAATAGTTTTAGCAAATGAACTTGAAGAATTTAGATCTACTTTAACATATACAACTCAAAATGCTACTCAACAATTTTACTGACATTTTTGCCAGTAAAAATAAATTTGGCAGAACTAATATTATCTAGCATTAAATTAAAACTGGAAATATAATATCAATTAAACAAAAAACATACAGAGTACTACTTATTAACCATAAGATTATTTGACAAGAAATTAACTAAATATTAAACAACAAATTAATTCAATTATTAATAAGTTCATAGTTATTATCAGTGGTATTTGTCTAAAAAAATGAAAAGATTTACTTTTGTGTAAACTACTAAAAATTCAATAGTATTACTCATAGAGATAACTACTCAATTCCATGAATTTGGAAGTTATTTAATACTTTTAAAAAGAAAAAATGGTACTTAACATTGAATTTAAATAGTAGTTATTAACAAGTAGTTATGAATTTAGCCGACAAAGAGAAAACAACATTTATAATTAAAGAAAAAAACTTGGAATTCAACATTATGTTTTTTGGCTTAACTAATACTTTAGTTATCTTCTAATAACTTATGAAAATTGTCTATACTAGACTATTATGAAAATCAGTAGTAGTCTACTTAAATAACACCAATGTGTTTTTTAAAACATTTAATAATCATTTCTATTATCTTTAACAAATATTTAAAAGATTAAAAAGAGCTAAACTAAAATTAAATACTATCAAATGCTTTTTTGAAAAAACTAAACTCAAGTTTTTGGAACATGTTATGAGCAAAAATAGTATCAAAACAGATCTTAATAAAATTGAAATAGTTAAAAACTTTCTAGTACTAATAAGCTTAACAAAACTAAGAGTATTTTTGGAATTTATTAAATACTATTGTTATTTCATCCAAAATTTCTTCAAACTGGCTCAATTATTTTATCAGCTTCAAGCAAAAAACATTAAATATAAATAAACTAAAACTTAACAAAAAGCTTTTGACATCTTAAAAAGAAAGCTTATTTAAGCTTTAGTATTAATTTATTCAGATTATAGCAAGTATTTATTATTACTACTAATGTATTTAACCAAGTATTAAGAGTTGTATTGTCACAAAAAAAAACTAACAAATAAAAATATTCAATGATATATGTTAACAAAAATTTAAGTCCAGCCAAAAAAAATTATGGAACTTTAGTATTAGAATACTTAGTTATCTATTAGGCTGTCATTAAATAAAAAAATATTTAAGTTAAAAGTTTGATGTGTATACTAATTACAAAGAATTAATATTAATTCAAAAGCAAAAAATTTGAAGACAATTGTCATACAAGATGGAAAATAAAACTATCATTATTTAATTATATTATACATTATAAAAAGAGAAAAAAAATAAAAATGCTGACAGTTTGTTGTAAATGAGACAAATCTAAAACATTTTAATCCAAAAATATAACAAAAAATGAATACACAAAAATATCAACAACTTTAATATTATATTAATATTCAATAGTTCAAAAAAAAATTATTTCAAAAAGAACAAAACAACATAAAACAACAATTAAAATACTTTATCATTTACTAAAATATATTATATTAGAAAACAAAAAATATTCAAACTAATTACTCAAAGTAATTACAGAATTAAAAAAAGAAACAATACTATTTAACATATACTTAGATTTAACAGCAAAACATTTTCATAAAAAAGCAACTATAAAAAAAATTGGAAAAAGATACTACTGGTTATTTATGTATTCAAATATTATTCAATATGTTTAAAATTGTGATATTTATTAAAAAAAAAAAACAAGACCTAATAAATTACTAAAACCAATTAAAATAAGACAATTATTTAATTAAATTAAAATTAACTTAGTTAAACCATTAACTATAACTAGTAAAAACAATTAATTTATAGCAGTAGCCATAGACTATCTTATAAAATAGCCAAAAACAAAAGCAATTCAAAGAGCAAATACAAAATTTGTAGCCAAATTCATACACCAAAATTTAATTTGTTAACATAGATGTTCAAAAAAATTGTTATTAAACCAAAAAATCTACTTTGTAAACAGAATATTAACAGAATTAAATCAGAAATTTGGAATTAAGAGACTATTATTATTATTATATTATCTACAAACAAATGGCTTAGTTAAAAAGTTCAATAAAACATTGTGTAAAGCAATAGCCAAGATTAACCAAAAAAACCAAGACAAATAAAATTTGTTTATACTATTAGTATTATTTGCTTATTGAATAATAAAGCAAAATATTATATAAGCAACACTATTTAAACTAATTTATGATAGAACAGCAATATTACCAGTTGAAATAGATATTAATATATATTTAATAAAGCCAATAACAAAAGCTAACTTCCAAAAAACATTGCTAAAAAGAATATACAACTTAATAGAAACTTTAAAAAACAAAAGACAAAAAGCAGCTAATAATATACAAAAATTACAAGTAAAACAAAAAAATAACATGATAATCAGTTACCAGATAAACCAGTTGAATTCAAAATTGGAGACAAAGTACTTTTATATTATACCAAAGTAGAAAAACAATAAAGTGGAAAATTTGATTCTAAATAGAACAGATCATATTATATTAAAGAAATTCTAGAAAATAGAGCTTATAAATTAAGATAGGACAACAAAATTTTAGCTAAAACAGCACATGAGAATTGACTAAAACTATATTACAATATAGCATTATTATCTACCAGTAATATTTTACAATTAAGAGTACAACAAATACTAATCCAACCAGATTAAATTTTATAAGATTTAAAACCAATTATAATTATTAACATAAACACATCAAATTGATTTATAAGAACAGTATATAAAGAACCAATACACATAACAAAAGCAAACAGAAAAATAAAAATTACTAATAACATTCACTTATTTACATAACAATTATTACAACTTATTTAACATTAAAAATTAAGTCTAAAAATTACTATTAACAAACAAACAATCCAATATAAAGACAAAAAAATAAATCAAAAATCTTAAAGAAAAGAATAATATCTCAGATATCATATTTTTGAAAATTCAATAGACAAAATAATGAGAAAAATAGAAAAAACACTGGAAATTTTAAGAATAGTAATATCAAATAAAAAAGTAATACTAAAAAATTGAAACCAATAAACACAACAAATTCACAAGAACTTTTGTTACTATTAGTTAGAACAAAAACTAAATATTTAAAACTTATATATAGATAAAACCAAAAGAATGTTTAATATGATTATATTACAACAAATTAAACAAGTTGTGAGAAAAAAAATTTACTTACATATACAAAAGTCATTTATTAATTACAAATGAGATTTTAAAACTGATCAAAAATATTACTATACTTAGCAATAAGTATAATAATTATTAATTAACTAGAAAAATTAACCAATACCTAATTTAACAAATTACAGACCAAAATTATAAAAGCAATTTTCAAGAAAAAAATTATAGAGCTAATCCAAAAAAAAAATTTAGAAGATTTAGAAAATCTTAATAGAGCTTAATATTAAAAAAAGAGAATAATGTTATTTATAAAAATTAAGAATTATAATAATAAATAAAATAGCCAATTAAAAATAGGCATAATAAAAAGAGGAATTCCAGAATTTTTCTTGAGAAATTGCAGAATTTCAGAATTTCAGGATTCCAGCATTCCTGTCAAAAGAATTGAAAAATTTCAAGGAATTTTATATAACATGAATTATATATATATAGCAAAAATATTAAAAACAAGAAAAAACAGACTTAAATAGAATAGTAGTTAGCAATAACTACTTATCTTATACTTTTTCTTCAAAAAACTGTTTTTTATGACTTAAAATAAAATCATATTAATATTAATAAAATATTTAATTATTATCTAATCT
The DNA here is from genome assembly GCA_016748015.1 of Geosiphon pyriformis. Taxonomy (NCBI): domain Eukaryota; kingdom Fungi; phylum Glomeromycota; class Glomeromycetes; order Archaeosporales; family Geosiphonaceae; genus Geosiphon; species Geosiphon pyriformis. Next base: position 1,220,600 of record JAAOMT010000009.1, read on the forward strand.
GTATTATTATTGCTTAATTAAAAATATTAATTACTTTTTTTATTATTAACCACTTATATTAATAAATTTCAATATTTAATCATACTAAAACAATAGTCTTTGATTATGACTATTGACAAGATACTAATTTTTTGTTTTTTTTTGTTTTATTTTTTTGTTGTTTACTAATTAATTAAAAAAATTAAGCACTAAGTATTTAATATTAAGAATAGTCTAATAAAAAACTTAAAAATAACTTACTAAAAAGACATAACTGTCAGAATAAATTGGCCACCATGCTGAAAAAAAAATTTACAGAAAAAACCATTAATTAAATCTCTGTTTATTATACAAAAAACTCAACCAAAACCTTTAAACTCCAAAATCTTCAGAAATTACCAATATTTTTAGCTATTGAGCACTAATTTATAAGTTTGTTATTTGTTTTAATATTCTAAATAATTATTTATAACATATGTAAGAGTTGGAAAATAAAACTGTTTAAATAAATTAATAATTTACAATTTTTTTGTTTTATTAATATTGTTATCCAAAAATTTTTTTTTTGTAAAATAATAGAATTTTTTTCTTGAATTCAATACAGTACAGAGTATTATAATTGTATTTATTTTAGAGTAATATTCAACCAACTTTTTTTTTGCTGCTCTAACTATTATAACAAATAATAAATCTAATATTAAATATGTTAAATAAATAACTAAATAAATACAATTAAGATTATAATACTTTATCAGATTTATTATTATTAACTGTGTCTTTAACATAATTAAAAATAATATTAAAGAGAAAAATAATTGAGAAGGCAGTATTATTTAAACTGGCTAATATTTTAACTGTAATATCTTTAAATAGTTTAAAAAATTTAGCAATTTTATCAAAAACAAGCCACTAATTGTGTAAAATAACATATTAATAGAGATTAATATAAGTGCTAGTAAAGATGTTTAATGCTTATAAATTTACAGTTAGAATTTTTGTATTCAAAATATATAGAATCAAAAATAAATGACTTATTGATTTAAAAGATAACTTATTTTTAACTATATTATAAATAGAATTCTATTGAGTGAGACAATTCAAAATAAGTTTATAGTATTTAATTTAACATGTATTACAAATACATTCAAGAAGCTTAAAACATTGAGGCAAAGTATGAATTGCAAAGTTAAGTTCCTTAATTTTTAATTTATATAAAGTTTATATTAAAAGATAAATATATTCGATTTGAGTTTTTAATAAATGTCTTGAAAACATTATTTTTTATTTTATTTAAAGCTATCTGCACTGTTAAATTTAAAATATAATTAAAGCATTAAAATTAAAAATCTTCCAAGTTTTATTAAATGTTTTTTTTTTAAATTTTTTTGCTAATTTTTTTATAAAAGTACTATTATTTGTGGTATTTTTATTATTATTATTATTATTATTAAGTAAAGTTTAACTATTATCTAGTACATAGAACCAAACTAAGTGGCTCAAACTAAACATAACTCACACACTTATTATATGTGACTAGCCATTTAGGCCAGACAAGACAACACTACATACTTATACTAATATTTATGTTACAATCTAAAACAAAAAAAAGGCATGGCTTATAATGGCCAAAACTAATAGCAAAAGACTCAATAATACCAAGCATTTTGATCACTCCATTTGACAGCATTGATGCTAAACTACATAACAAGCCTGATATCATACTGCCATCTCTAATCAAACTAGTTTTTTCTATCTTAATCTTAAATTTAGACCTTACCAGCCAGACCTTAGAATAATGCAGCTCTATTAAATACCTCACAAAATCAACAACAGTAGAGATGGCTTCCTTCCTACTATCAAAAATTTTAATAGTCTCTATGCACTAATTTTTTAATACAAAACTCTTGCACATAATTGCATAAATTCTAGCATCTGACAAACAATGAAAAAGCACCTGTAAAACAGCAGAAAAAAACAAACCACAAGCACCTGTTAAAGCAATTCAATGCATGGAGGCCTTAACTAAAATTTTTTTCTGAACACTAACACTTTGAACACAAATAAAAACATGATTTAACAATTCTATCTTATCATACAGCAAATACAGCATGCCAGGATATCCTCTATCATACAACTTTTTCCAAATGGTCACCAGTAATCACCTGTGCACAGCTTTTATCAAGTACATATGAAAGTTGAATAACTTCTAACTAGTAAAACCAGTGAGCATATGTGAGTCAAAATGCCAGACTTTTGCAGTAACATCCCAATTTATATTCTTGATCAATGTATTAAGAACCATATTATGGTCAAGACCAGCTTCCCAACAAACATAACAAACAGACCTAAAAATATTCTTAACAAAATGGTGGGTATTGTTAGATACAACAGTGTTTTCAGCAACCAAAAAACGTTTTTACATTTTTACTGGCAAAAAAAATAGAGAGCCAATAGCCAAGCCTGTAGTAGCATCTATTTTTATATTACTATAGATTTCAGAATAATCTTTAATCTTGACCTAACTTACCATGAGATCCTTATTCCTAATCAAATTAACAATATGTTTTCTCTTAATCCAACATTGATTACAAAAATCTGGTACAGCAAATAACATCTCTAATATACATATATCAATAGCAGCTTGGCTATTAAGATGCAAAACCAAAGAGCAAAAAAATAGAACACACTCTAAAAACAAAGCAACAGCCTGCAATTCAGCCATAGTAAAAGATACCAGACTGCAAACACTAATCCCAATACTCATATTCAAAACTGGAAAATATACAACAGTACTACTAATAACACCAGTAGAGCCAGTATTCTTCAACAAACTATCTGTGTAAATCTTAAAAGAACCAGACCAAATTTCATGTAAACTATCTTGCACTTTAACAAACTCTCTAAAATCTAAAATATTTAAGCTAACTGACCAAATAAACATGAGTAAATTAAGTAATAAAAAACTCTTACTATGTAAAAATTTTGACATAATCTTAAACCCATAAAGAACAAAACCTTTAGAATTTAATCTTTTTTACCAATAGAATGTTATCCAATCCATTACACTGCTTTTCCTATCAAAAAGCCTATTACTAAAAGCGACTCCAAAACACTTTAAAAAACAAACAGAACTAAGATACAAAGTCTTTCTAAAAATCAATAACATAGAAAAAACACCAGAACTATGAAAAGCATTAGACAAATTGTTTGTCAAAAATAACTCATTACTCAAAAAAATCTTAACTACACCAGCCAAAAAATTGTTTACAGAACTAACAAGCAATTTAACAAAAAACTACAAAAGATTCAAAGAAGCTTATCTTAAAACCTGCAAATCCAAAAATTTATGATAAAATAAATAACCAAAAATGCCTAAAGCATTGAAAAATAAGACCACAACAGTCAGTTTACCTTCTAATTGCGCTTGTTTGAAAGATTTTAGACTATATAATAACAGATAATTTAAAGCTTCATTAGAGAAATTATGTAACAAACACACTTTATTCTTAAGATCTTTTTTGATTATAATATTTCACTTGTGACACATACTTGATAAGACAAAACTAAACTGGGTTTTGTAACTAACAATGGGCTGTAAAACAGCCAACACCAAATAAAAAAACTGCTTATTTATAATAGCCTTTCTGAGCACCACATTGACAAAAAACTAAACATTAGAATAAGTCTTAGCCACACTTAGCTTGGACAATCTCTTGGTTGATAAAAAAATTCCCAGATATCTGTGCATTTTGTTTTTTTGGCAATCAAAATTGGCTGATCATTGATACTTAAAAAAGCAGCCTTAATACTTTAATTAATAAGAATAGCCACAGTTTTTTCAGTATTAATTGAAATATTATTGATTGAGAAAAATTTATTAACAATATTAAGAGCACACTGCAAAGAAGCCTAACAATTTCCAATTCAAATTGTATCATTCACAAATATGCCAGCTGTAAAGAAAAAAGACAAACCACTACTATTCTTAATTCTGCCAGTTTTTGCCACAAATTTAGTATTAATCTAATATTCACATAAATGTTTATGTCTTTTAACTTTGCATAAGAGCAGATTATAAAAGATTCTCTAAAAAAAGAGGAAAAAAACTTCACCTTAATCCAAACCATTATGCATTTTATAGCTTTCTAAGAGGCCAAAATCTATCATTATCCTATTAATTTTATTATTATGTATGTTGCCAAAAAATTTGATAAACCTATTACATATCTTGATCTACTTTAATCTCCAAGTGATGCCGACCAACTGAATTGTATGTTTTATGCATATTCTGTAAGACTAACCAAAGTTCCCAATTCTTTTCCAGTGCATTTTCAACCACCAAACCAACTGCAAACACAGGAAATTAAGTAGATGTATCTTTTAAAACAGAAAAGTTATCACCACAAAGGACACTAAACTTGCTGTATACAGATGAAATTCTGTTTAAAAGAATTTTGGAAAGAATTTTCTTGGCAGTTTTGATCAATGCAATAGATTAAGTGTTTATAAAAACTCCATCTCAATTATAAAGTTTAAAGATTATTGAGACCAAGCCTTTTTTTACAAGACAAAAACACCATTAATTGCTAAGCATGCATTTAACAGTCTTAAAAAGTATTCTATTATCTCATCACTATTATACTTCTATAATTTATTAAAAATATTAGACAAGCCAGCAGCTTTGCCATCAGACAGACCATTAACAACTAAAAACAACTCATTCATACTGATTGCATATATTATATCAAAAAAAGTATCATCTCTTATATAATTCAATAGTACATATTGACAAGCCCAGAAATTAGACACTACTAAAGACATATTCTGCTTCCTTATCCAAGTTTTCATAATTTTATTAACACTGAGCTTTACTTTTTCTGGTTTTAAAACCAATTCATCATTTACTACTAAGTAATCCAAAACCACTTTGCAAAAAGACTGATTCAAAATACTTCTAATTATACTACTTTTATCAGAACAAAAATTTTTTATGTGTTTCTTGACTGTCTTTCTAATAGATGCCTTCTTAGTTAACTTCAACTCATACATCTTGGATCTTTTATATTCTTTCCTAACCAGTGACAAATGTTTGAAAATATCTATTAATTTCTCACTATTTTAAACCATGTCCACTATTATAAGAGCTTTATCAGCACCCAAAGTTGACTATTTCCTTATAAGATAATCAAAACCAAAGATGTTACCCAAGCTCAACCTCTTAACAATTTTGGCAACTAACAATTCCAGTTTCAAAAACTTAAAAGACTGCTTATTTTTTAAACACTGAAAATTACTGAACCACTGTTTAGAAAATATCTTATCAGCCAAATTCATTATCACTTTCTCTAACAACAACTACATAGTATTCAAATTATAATGAGCATTAGCATCCAGAAACTTATTTTTTATTCCCAAAAGCTTGGCAAAAAAGCAATCCCTAAAATGAATCTACTTGGCACTATTTACATTCTTGAATTTAAACTTCCAACAATTCTTATTAGCTTAATTGTGCAAGCTATTTAAACAAACATCTAAGAATTTACTTAAGCCAACAGACATCATAACAGTTTTGTAATCAGTGTCAAAGAAAGCAGACACAGAACCAATATTATGATTAACAACTATTAACAATAAGCTTTTACTTACAAAAAATATAATCTAAAACTTTTTTAATATTTTTCAAGTTGCTCCAAATTGGAACTTTAATCAAAGAATGCTTATTGAATAAATTAACTAAACTTAGACCTAAACAAAACTTAAAACTTATACTCTTCTTAGATCTACTTTCATTGAAATTTTTACTCAAAACTACAAAAGTGCTGAAGTTAATAGTTTTTGCAATGAAAAAATTGACTTTCGAGATTTGTCCAAATCAAATATCAAAAGAAATGCCAGCATACAAACCAAGAACCATAATTAAAAGCTTGTTTTTAAACAAAAAATACACTAAAACAATCTGACCAAAAATTTCTTCTACTTTAAAAATATGACAAGCCAAGAAACTGTTCATAATAACAGTAATATTAACATCAAGAAAACCAATATGCAAATCAGAAATAAAAATCCAAATTCTATCAAACTTATTCTTAATCTATGGCCTAATAGTAGACCTTAATTTTGTTTTAGTAATAAAAGAAATCATATTATCCAAATTAATATGCCAATAAACTAAGTCATTCTGTTTTGCAGAAACATTAATACCACAAACATTACACATAGTAAATTTCCAAACCAAACCACTTATTGAGATAAAGGGAGAGCTAACAAACCCAAATTAGAGCACAAATAATCCAGTCTCTTCAAAACTAAACCAACCAATACTTTCAAAGCCACCATTTTTGACTCCAATTCACCCATCTTTGTGGTCAGAACCTTAAAATTATTTCAGCTGAAGTCAGCAACCACATTATTAACAACTGAGAAAAAAGAAATGAATGACAACAACACACTATTCAAAGCTATATTTGAACCAAACAGAATACATAAAAAGCAGACAGCAAAGGCACCAATTTCATAAAGCTCAATTTCTTCACAATAATAGACACCTAATTCACTAAAAGCTCTAAAAAGCATTCCAAAGAAGCCAGACAATCAGCCAAATAAGAATTGTTAAGAGGAGTAAAAACCATTAAAAGAGGTTTTACATTTGAAAACAAACTAACACCAGAAGAAACTAATGAAACCACCCAAAAAAAAGAGTTACCAGCAATTTGGGCCCAAGTCCTACTACTAAAAAAACCAGATAAGCAATAGATGCCTGTCTTTTCTTATAAATATTGGCCAGACAAACCTAATCTTGAGAAGTTATTATCTATTTACCATAACCACTAGAATTTCTACTCACTGAATAATTATTTGAAATATAACCAAATTGTTTACACCACACACAGTAAGCCAAAAAAAGACCAGCCCAGTGTAAATTTACATCCTTAAAAACTAGAATAGAGCCAATAGCAGCCAATTTAGATGTTTTATTATTAAAACAAACCACTATACACCTATTATAAACATATAAACTAGAATTATGACCAATGAAACAAGTTCTTCTATTATATAATTCTAACAAATCTAATAAATTATAAGCAATAGTATCTATTAGCAAAGTATACAACAAAGTCTGGTGCTGATTTCTTGTTACTTATGATTTTTTGTCATTGATAACCAAAGTTATATGTACTGAATTTTTTTCTATGAAAACTGATTATTTGGAAGCAACTAAGCTAGCCACATCTACTAATTCAAACTTGATTAAAGCTTTTTGCTAAAGCCTAATCAATTGTATCTTGATTAAAATTATCTTACCAAATTTAGAAAACACTGATTGTTAATCTGGAAAAATCTATTGGGATCTTTTTGATGATCACTTCTTGATCTAATTAGCTGTTTGGTTTTCTAACATTATTATTAACCAAGATTTTGGCAATAATAGTCAACTCTCTAGTCTTTTGCAAACTTGACTTTGAAGTAAAAGAGAATTTGATTAGCTCAGGAAACTTTGAAGAAATGAATGCCCTCCTAAAACCATTCACATGATAAAAAATTTTTTTTAAAGCCAACAATTTATTACCAAAAAACTTGCCAAGCACAGCCAATAAATCAATATCTAATACAAAGACTTCTTTGAGCCAAAATTTTTTATTTCCTTGTTTTGCAACTTATTTAATAGCAACTTTTTGAAACCAGCAAATTTGGGTGCTAAAAGCACCAATACAAATTTATTCCCATTCAAGTCATTAAAGAACAGCACTTTTGATAACTGTCTTAAAACATATGTTTTTGTTCACATTTTTCTCAGAATTGTGTCATTCATTATATTGTCAGTCTTAGAAGTATTGGAATCCATATAACTTATTTCCTTAGCAATGGTATTTTTTATGTTCTTAATATTAGACACTTTACTAATACTCACTTTTTTGCTCTTAATTTTACTACTTCAAGATACTTTGTATTCTTTATTGTCAACTTGCAAACTATTAATAGATATAAGACCAGTTAACAAATTTACTATACCACTAACAACTTCAGGATTCTTAAGCTTCTTGTATAAAGAGTCATAAGAATAAGCACTCTTAATATGTACTTTTTTTTTAGTGCTAAACCAAGTCTCCAACCCAGCCAAAATGAAATCAAAACCACCAACTGAAAAGCCTATCAGATCTATAATAACAGATAGGGGTTTATTAAAAAAAACAACTATAAAAACAAAGAGGAAAAAAGAGAAAAGAAAAGTGTATTTCTTCAATTACTCAATGTTCTTGCTGTGACCAGGAAATCAATAAAAGAAAAAGTTTTTTGAATAATATATTTCTGTAGTATTATTAAAAATAATAGCAAAAAGTTTTTTTTTATTATTATTATTAAAATTTAACAAGTGAAGTCCAAACACCATCTAGTGCTATACATTATACAAATGATTTAAACTAGACGTGAATCATGCCTTTGCTACACGTGACCAGATACTCAGACTAATCAGAACAACACTACGCACTTATATAAACAGAAGCCATGTCACCAACACCTGCATAAAACAAATAATGCTTACAATACCCAAAACTGATGCCAAGTGCATCAGCAACACCCAACAACCTAATCATCCCAGCCAAAAGCTGCATAGAAAAACCAGAAACAGTGATAGAAATGGAACCATCACGTGGAATCAGCTTATTCTTCTCCATAATGGCCTGGTGTTTCGCATAAACCAGCCAGATACTATCACAAAATGCAAAACAAAACTCACGTACAAAATTCACAACATTAACTACTGCCACCTTAGGATCCTTGTAAATAGAAACAGACTCATGATACCAATCGCCAAAAACAAAGCCCTTACACAGAGCTGTACTAACAGTCACATCTGAAATGCAAGTCAACAACAACTGTGATATGCATGAAGAAGAGTGAGACAAACCAGAATGCACCTCCCAGGCAGCTGCATAAGTGTTCAACAAACCAGCATAATTATCAGCGTCAGAAGAGTAAGAAAAGACATGGTTTGAGACTTTAACCTCACCACAGAACAAACAAACTACACTGAGATAACCCCTATCATATAGATGCTTTTGCACAGCAACAGGAAGGCAATGATGAAAGGCTTTCATAAAATATGTATGAAAGCCAGCTGTCCAAATACTAGTAAAACCAGTTGCCATGTGAGAATCCAGGTGTCACACCAAAGAAAACCTCAACCAGTCAATATCAGCATGCAAACAATCTGGAACCACCCAGAAACCAGAACCAACCTCTCAATGCGCACGATAGATTGACCTAAATATGTCACAAACAAAATACCTCAAATTACCAGAAACCGTATCAACACCAGCCTTCAAAAACCTCTCACTGACCAAGTAGGGCAGATGCCAGGCAGAAAGGGCAGTATTCTTTGCAAGTGCATCAGTCTGCTTGCTGCCTGAAACGCCCGAATGGCCCTTAACTTTAATCCAATTAACATCCAAATTTTTGTGATGAATGACATTGGCGATGTGACGATGCTTAATCCAACAACAATTTCTGAAATTAGGGCCAACTGATAAAAATTCCAACCTGCAAGCATCTAAAGCCGCTTGGCTGTCCAAGAACAAGTCAACTGAATAAAAAGAAGGAACACATTCAAGAACTAAAACAATGGCCTGCAACTCTGCCAAAGTAGAAAAAACCAAACCAGAAACTCTCACACCCAAACCCGAATCAATGTCCTCAAAGAAAACTGCAGCACCAGCCAACATGTCAACAGTGCCCAAGTTACTTAGAAATCCATCTGTGTACACAAAGAGATAGGCGGCACCAACATTTAACAGATCATTACAAATAACACCAAAACCAAAAGACTGATGAATGTCAGAAGAGCCACAAACACTCTCATGAGGAGAACGACCAAAAGAAAAAGCAATACTACCAAGAAAACGAACAGAGAGATCAAACCAAAAGGGGACTGGGCCATAGGGGTCCAGTCTTTTCCAATGCTTGAAAGTCTTCCAATCAAAAACAACACTATTATGGTCACAAAGCTGTTCTACAAAAGCAATACCATAATGCCTAAGGGTAAAGACACATTTGAAGAAAATTGCCTCACTGAGAACTAGAGACATAGGAGTACCACTCCGAAAACAAAAAGCACTGGCCAGAGAGCCACTCAAAGATAAATCACACCCAGAAAAAATACAAACCACAACTGCCAAAAAGTTGTTTGAAAAACTGACTCTAACACAAACAGAAAACAACAAAAAGTGATAAGGCAAAAAGTTATTAAAAAAAATTAGATTATAACTAATAAAATTTATGATAAATTTGTGTAAATTTGTATAAAAAAAGAATAAATATAACTTTTTTTTTAACTTTTTTTTTAATTTTTTTGGCTGAAAATTTGGCTTAAAACAACAATAAAAATTACTTAAGTTAATATTAAAAAAACACAGTTTTTGATGATATAAATACTATAATAAATCTGAGCTTTAAATGATACTAATACTGAAAATTCAGTTTTAAGACAATAATAAAAACCAATTTAAGCCAATATTAAAAAAACATAATTTTCAATAATATAAGCACTATAATAACTTTGAGTTTCAAATAATACTAATATACTATATAGTATGCTAATTTCATTATTGGCCATCAACTAACCCAAATTTATATAAAAATATATGTATATACTTTTAATATAATTCTATAATCTTTTAATATTTTAAAAAATTTATTTACAATGTTTATTTTATTATGTTATCTACTTATTAATCTAAAATTAATTATTGTTTATTAAAAATTCCAATTGTTATTAATATAATGAGTAGTAATAAAGACAAAAGCTTTATTATTAGGAGATATCTAAAAATCTGATATAATAAAAATTTTAAACTTAATAATACCTAAGTATACTTATTATATTATAAGTATGAATAAAAAAAACATTTTATAATAAAAGTAATGTTTACTTTTAATTTTTGTTTACTCAAAACATAGAATTTTGTGACTTTATTCTTAATTGTATTAGCACAAACAGATTAAAAAATAGGATTCAAATATTAGAATATTTTAATTAATTTAGAGTCTTCTACTATAAAAAGTAATTGTTGACAATTGATAAGCCAAATAGTAATTATGTTATAAAGTTTTTTATTATTAATGTTAATAGTAGTTATTACAGAAAACTAGAGCAGTTTTTTAGTTAAATTGGCCAAAAATCATAAAAAAAAATAACAATCTTACCTATTGAAATATTTCTTTAATAGATTCACAATTTTTTTGGACATTTTACTTTTTTTTATAATATTTTTCTGTTGTAACATATACTGTTTAATAGAAAATCTTTAAATAGTACTATAAGGATTTAATAGTATTCATAATTCTACAAGAAAATGGTTTATGTACATATTTTAAAACCATATATTTAACTGTTTTTTTCTTTTGTTTACTCAAACTTATTAAAATAGTTTTATATTTTACTCTAAAAACTACATTTACCAAATATATTAATATTTAAACTATTTAAGTTATTAAATTTCATTATTTCAAATTTTAAATCTTTGATAATATTGGATAATATTAACAATAAATTTATTTTAGTAAATTGAAGAATAAAATTATTATATATACATAGTTTTGTATACTTTTTTAACTAATTATAGTAATTAAACAAAATAATGATTAATAAACAAGTAGTACAAATTATATTTTTTTTTAATTTCAATTAAACTTGAACTAGTTTATGAACTTTAAACCAGACTTAAACTGAACTTAAACTTGTTAAAAAAATTTAATGCCAAATTTAAACTAAATCTACTTTAAAAAATTGATTTGATTCAAGTTTGGTTTATAATTTAAACCAAGCTTAAACAACACTTAATTTTTGTTTAGTTTGGTTTAATTAGAAACCTAAATTAAATAAACAAAGCTTATAAACTTAATTAGAAAAGCAGTTTTTATAAACTTTTAAAAAGCAAACTCTATACAAAAAGGTTTTATATTGTTTTTAAATACTAATTTTGCATTCAAAAAACCATGTACAGACTGAAAATCAGTTTTAATATAAGTTAATTTGATCTTAAAAATTGCACCAAACACTAAAATAAAAGCTATTTACTTAACAAATCTTTGATAACTAGTAATAGTTTCTTAAATATTATTAATAACAGCACTAAAAATTAACAAGAAAATAATTTAGTTTTTATTTGATTAATTCAGTTTTCAAAAACAGATAATTCAACAAAAAAAAGTTGCTTTGCTTTTATAATTAGTAAAAATTTGCCAAAAAACATTATATTAGGTAGCATAATCAATAATTTATTTTGGTTTACCTTAGATAATAAGCCAAATAATACAACAAAAAATTTTTCTAAAATTTATTAAGAATCACAAATAGGTTTAATGTAACAATAATAAAAATAGACAACTATTGCTGTTTTTTTAAACTTTTGGTTTTTCTAATTATTTTAAAAAAAATAGTATTAAAAGAGCCAGTTAAAAATAAAAAAATGTTTTAATGACTATTAAAAACAGTCTTTTACTATTATTATTTAAAAGAAAAACTTTTAAAATATTTTGTTTAGCAATTTTTATAACAAAAAAAACTTTTTTGATTAAAACTTTATTAAATATTTTAAAAAAATATTAAATACAGCTTTTTTACTCTTTGCTTTGATTATCATTATAAAATTAAGGAAACAAAAAAGTTTTATTGGTGTTTTTGGTAAAATTATTACTAATTTAAATAAAATATAGCTTAAATAATACTTAAAATAATATGTAAATTAATATTATTAAAAACTTATTTTTAAATAAAAAAACTTTTACTAAAATAATAATATTATAAAAATTTAATGCTTTTAATATCAAGTTTAATTTTTAAAAAACTACTGATTAAATAAATAAATAATTAAAAATAATAATGCTTTTATAAATATAATATATACATAAAATAACTGTTTAAAATAGGTTTTTTATGTTAAATTTAATTTAATATGATCTTAATTGGCTTGAATAATTAGTTATATTTATTTTAAAACAATTAATAGCTAATTATTATTAATTTTATTGATTATAAACTAATAACATAATATAAAATTTGCATTAAAAACAAAATTACATAATTATTAAATATAGACTTTTAAAAAATAATTTAGTATAAAATTTTTTTATTGATTGATTAGAATTATTAATAATCTATTTAACATTTAATTTTTACTCTAAAAAAATGATTAAAAGTTTTGTTATAATAATACAATGTTTTAAAATAATAATAATGTCTCAAAAATTTTAAAGTCAAGTTTAATACAATCTTTTTTTTTAAGCTTTTTACTTTATTAGTATTTAAGAATCTTGCCAACTTATTATTAATTAAACAGAACAATATTTTTGTAAATGCTAATATTTTAAAATTCTCTATAGTGCCCAAATCTTATGTTTTTTTTGTCAATTATTAGTTTAAAAATATTGGCATCTATCTAGTTTTTAAAATTAGATTACTTATTAATCATAGTATTTTATATTTTTTTGTTTTACTTTTATTTTTGACTACTTTCAAAGCAGTTTTGCTTATTCATTTATTGTGTTTTTTTAAAAGAGTGAAAGTTCACAATATTTTACAGTTAGCAATATTTTAACAATGAGTAAATGAAATTAACAATTTTTTATTTAATGAAATTAATTAGATCAAAATCATAATTAATGTTTTTAGTTTGGAAAATGCTTATATCTTTAATTTTTATTGCTTACTTAAAGCTTATTAATAATGTTTACTTATTAATCAATAATAAAAATTGACATACAATAATTTCAATAATATTTGGAAACTTTCTAGTTTACAATAACAATATTAATAATTAATAGACAATAGAATAAAGAATAATTTTTTATTTTTATTAGAAAACAAAATATTTATTTTTGAAATCAATTTTTTTAACTAAAAATTAAGATCCCTAAGTATTAAAATATAAAAAACAAAAATATACATAGTTAATTGTGTAAAACTTGTAAGTTATAGACCACTTAATATATATTAACATAAATAAAACTATCAGCTTAATTAATTAATAGTTTATTTTTTAATTTATCTTAAAATTATTAGTAGATTTGTTTATTTCTGAAAAAAAGTTATTAATACCAATCTTGAAAATAAAGTTATTTAAACAAGATTTACACTTCAACAAATGAGTTAATGCTTTAAATTAGAAGTTCAATTAAAGTATTGCTTATAAAGAGTAGTAATATTTATGCTATTCACTTTTAAAGCTAAAAATACTACTAATTTTATATAAAAAACTTTAGGATAATTATAAAAGCAATTGATATAATAATAATTTAACAAATTATAATAACATAAATAGGCAATTAATTCTCAGATACTATTTTATTAAGATAGTATACAATTTATTAACTAAATAGCTTTTGGTATTTTAATTTAGAACTTAACAATATGAACATAATTGTATTAAGTAATTATTGACTAAAGCAACAGCCAGTTAAAATATTTAAAATATAGTCAATTTTTAAAAAAAATTCAGATTTAGCCTTAAGAATACAGATTTTAAATGATTAAAATTAAGCTTTAAAACTAATTTTAATATTAGCAGCAGCCAGTTTTCTTTGCAATTATTCGGATCTTAACTTCTAAATCTTTGATTGTTGTAATTACTGTCTTGTTAGTTTTGCTAATTAGTTTGTTTACAAATATTCTTAATTAAATCTAGTAAAACCATAATAGTTATCATAGAAATTCATTGATTTTAGTTAAACTTATAATAGCAAGTTATAATATTAGTATTTTACTTGTGTATTTAATATGTAAGTCTTGTAATCTAAGCAAATAACTTGACAATACTATTTGGTTTAATGTTTTGTAAGAGAAACAACAGCCAGTAATTTGGTTGTTTTAATTGGTTTTAATTCAAATTTTGACTTGGGACTAAAACATTAAAAAAGTAAATAGTATTGTTATAAAAGCTTTGTATATGTAGAGTAATATTTCATACTTTAAAAAATTGCTAAAGCATTCACTTAATGTAAAAAATAAACTCAAATGTAATTGTAAAGCCTCTTATGAAAATGCTTTTTTACAAGATATTGGTATAGATTTTTTAAAATAAATATTTAAAAACCAAACAGTAATCAGTCAATTTTAATTAAAAAAAAATAGGCTAAACAATTGATCCAGAGGCAGACAAACAGAACAAACTGGCCCATTAACAGGTTGAGTGCATTTTTGTGAGAAAATATTAACACTTGGAAAGTAAGTTGAAACATGTTGTGTTTCAGTGGTTAGAATTTCTGGAGTGCATTAATCCAATAGCATAGAGGATGAGGAGATTTACATAGTATGATGTTTTAAGTTAAATTGATCGAGAGATCTAGGAACTCCACATGTTATAGACAATCAGGCAGCTGAAAGTAAGTTTGGTATTGGGTATCAACCCATATTGTTGGACAACTTTTATGTAATTTAGAAATTCTGATGAATTACATGGCCAAAAGTCCAAGATGTGGATGCTTTTCTAATGATTGTTAGCTCTTGAAAAAGTTCACCTTGTCTGTTTTCAGATGAAAAGCCTTGCACATTAGATATTTAAATGATTTAAATTGCAACTTTGGAACTAAACAATTAAAAAATCATAGTCTTTATCTTGAGCTTGAAATGGAAACCAATCTGTATCAATATAATCTTTATGAATTGGTGATTTTGTTGTTAACTTACCAAGCAAAAGATTAAAATATTAAAGATAAAAATATTTTAGCAATTAATTTACCTATCATTAAAATTTTTGAGATTTTTAAAAATGTAAAAACAATATATTTTATATTGCAATTATCACACTTTATAAAATGAGACAAAAAATTTAATAATTTTAATTGTGAAATTATAAGTTTTATTACAAATTAAAATTTATTTTCTAATACGTATAATGAATTTAAACCTCAAATCACCAAAACTTTAGTTTTAACATATTTTTTACCACATTTGTTCAATAAACATTAAATTAAAGATATAATAACCATAACAATCATAATTGTAATAATAAACTCGTTTAAATAAATTAGTTACTCTAATGTATCTAAAATCTTGGGTCTATGTTTTAAAAAAAATCTAAACCATAAGCCGATTTTTCTATCCGAAGGCGTCTAAATA
Source organism: Geosiphon pyriformis (assembly GCA_016748015.1). NCBI lineage: Eukaryota > Fungi > Glomeromycota > Glomeromycetes > Archaeosporales > Geosiphonaceae > Geosiphon > Geosiphon pyriformis. Next base: position 1,236,693 of record JAAOMT010000009.1, read on the forward strand.
CTTATTAAGAACTGATTAAATAATATTAATAAAATTCTCTATGAGTGAATGAATGAATGAATGAAAAGTAACGTGTAATGAATGATTATATTAGGGCAGCAACACTAGAGTCCAAAAGAGTAGCTTGAGAAGATCTCGTCAAATCGATATTAAAATTACCGCCACGTTCATCCAAATATTGTTCTAAAGTTTGGGCTACAATTTCACCACCATCATGCGACAATCTTTGATTTGATTCTTCGCAAACTCCGAGCATCCCGTAGGCATGAAGAATATAGCTACTCCAATGACCTAATTCAAAATCTTCTTTAGGCATCTCGACACATGATCCTTGAATTTCCATCAAACGTTTAAGACCATCTTCTATAAATTATGGACGTGGTACATATATAAATGGCTTGGAATCCTCTGCTTACTCGAGTTCTTTAGCGACTTCCGTTATTAATGTGGTGGTGGAACAAAGTGGTATGTATTTTCATTTTGATCCCTTTTACTTTTGATCCCTTTTACCTTTTCAATTCTGAACTGAAAAAACTAATTTTCCTTTTTTTTTTTTAAATTTTTTTCAATAGGAACTTTGAACCATACATTTACATTCGATTTTACCTCATATGACAATAAAACAAGAATAGCAACTTATCAGCCCACAAAATCAACAAACTCATTCCTTTCATATCCCAGTAAATTAGATCCACCAAAATTATCCAGTGTCACACTACGACCATCACAAATTTCTTCTTCTTCTTCTTCTTCTTCTCTTTCACGCAAGAATATTACTTTACCATCAATCTCTCTTTTACACGAACCAAAAGAATTCGATAGTCGTGAGGAGACAACATGTTTCTTGACACCTCCAAATAACAAATGGAAATTCAAGATTAGAGTGACTAAAAATTGTGGATTGGATTCAACAGACTACTTTCGTTGGGTGATTCCAATGAAATTCGAGTTGCAAGTTGATGAAAAATTAGCTGCAAGCTATCAAGAGTTATCATTCATATTGAAACAAAAGCAAAATCGACAAAATTCTCAATGGTCTTGGTTATTAAAACCATTTGGGAAATGTTTCTGTTTTCATGGCCGAAAAATAAGACAGGATTCATAGGAAAAAAAAACAAAAAACATTTTTGATACGATATTTTATTTTAAGGGTGAAATGATTTTTTGAATTTCTTTAGCTAATTTTTTTTTTTTTTTTGAACTTTTATTTTGTAAAATATTACATATTTTTTTAATAATTTGAACTTGATATTTTAATCGGTTAAATGCTTAATATCCTAGAATAAATTTAGTAGTATAGAATTAAAAAATTCAGAATGACAAGAAATCTTTCAAACTCACGAAAAAGACAAAAATAAAAAAATGTTCAAAATATTTGAAACCTAAACAAATATGATATGACAATTTTATTTAAATCTTGATGAAATCGAAAATAAAAGAAAACAACCGATTACCAAAATGCAAATATTAATATAAAATCAAAAGATTTTGCATTTTTTTTTTAGCATAATAATTAATACTTCATTTTCAGTCAAAACCAATCATCTTTTTTCACTTGGAAATCAAAAATCCCCCCCCCCTCCCCCATTTGAAACATTCCAAATGATACATGTGTACTCAATTTAACGAAATTTAGAATTTTCAACATGAATTTGATAAAAATTGCTTATTAAACAAACAAACAAACAAACAAACAAACAAATAAATAAATAAATATTTTTGCTCACTCAATAATAATTGAAAAAGAAAAAGAAATAATAAAAATCATATTCAAAGGTTAAAATTTCCCATGTTTATTTTTATTTTACGATCGTGAATAGGACCGATTTACGTTCGTCTTTTTCTTTTTTCTTTTTTTTCTTTTTTTCTTTTTTCTTTTTTCTTTTTTAATCATTCTTTCATTTTGATGAAAAGATAAACAAGGAAAATTTGAGGTTTTAAAAACATATTAATCAGCATTGGGAAAATATATTTTTTTCAATATAAAAAAATTTATAAAGTTTCTCCGATTAATTTCATTTCACGGATACATTATTTCCGAGGGAAAAATTATTATTATAATTATTATTATTTTATTTCACAGAAATCAAAATTTATAATTAGATATCAAGATTGATTTTGAGAGAGTTTTTTTTAATAATAATAAATAATAATACAATAATAATACAATAATAATAATAATAATAATAATAATAATAATAATAATAATAATAATAATAATAATAATAATAATAATAATAATAATAATAATAATAATAATA
>JAAOMT010000009.1:1241923-1287100 GCA_016748015.1 Geosiphon pyriformis
TATTTAATTATTTAATTTTATACTTAAAACTATATTAAAATATATATATATATTATAAATTAATAATTATGTATTTGTTATTATTGGTAGTTTTTTTGTTGTATTATTTAAAGATATATTATAATTATTTAATACCATAAAAAGTTCTACTGTAAATTTTGTTTTAAAATTATTTTGTTTGTGTTTTATATTTAATTAATAATATTTTATTTAAAATAATTATATAAATTATATTTAATTTAAAACACTAAATTGTTGTATTGTATTAAATAATAATTGAACTTTACTTATTTAATAAAAAAGAGTTATTTTATTAATTAAATAATAATTTCTAATAATTTTTTTTTGTTAATAATAATTTCGAATTTATTATTTATATATTGTTGTTAAAATTTTGATAAATATGATATATTTTTCAAATGGTTTAAAAAAAATACTATTATTTAGTTTAAGTTATAAAAAATTTTCAAAGCTTTTTTTAAAGTATAAAACTTAATAATAAAGTGGTTTAATTCTATTAAGTTTACAAATTAATTTTTTTTTAAACAATAACAATATTATTTATTTTAAATCAAAAAAATTCGTTTTTTATAAATTTAAATTTTTATTTTAAGTATAAAAATTATTAATATATTAAATATTTTTGACTTAATAGTTTAATTTGTAATTTTGGTAAATTTCAAATAATTTTTTTTTATTTTTTTATTTTTTATTAACGTTTTAACAAAGTGTGTCCAAACACTATTTAATACACTGTACCACTATAGAATTACAAATTAGATGTGTTTCACGCTCTTTCTACATGTGACCAACCACCCAAGTCAGTTAAAACACCAACTAAGCTGAATTAAAAGAAGCTGAGAGAAAACTCAGCTTACCAAGTCTTTCAATAATACCATTCAAATTTCTAGAATCAAAAATAAACTCACTAAAAAACAATCTAGTTTTTTTACTACTACTTTTAACTTTAGGACCACACATTTGCTACAAAGCAACTGCACAGTCAATTGTGTTTTCACTCAATAGAGAAGTTTTGGCAGCACCAATATTATCTTCATCAAGATTATCAAACTTCACCTCAGTCTTAAGACTGGCAAAATTTTTAGACACACCAATCAAAAGTTCAGTAAAATCCTTGGAGGCATTACACATAGTCAAAAGATCTTTCTCGACCTTCAGAGTCTTGGCAACATTGTCATTCAGAAGAGTAGTAACCAAAACAATCAAAGAACCAATTGGCTCAATGACAGACTTAACTAAAGTGGACAGATCTGAAATTTGTTTTTTCATAGAATCTAACCTAAGCTTAACAGCAGAGTCAACAACAAAAACAGCAAAAGATGCAGCAAATGGAGAAGCCAGTAAAACAAAAGCCACCAAAGGAGAAAATTCAGAAGCAGCTGGAGGAGCAGAAGCTTTAGCATAAAAAACACTACCTACAAAATGTGCATTGAATACTTTGGGAGTCTTGAGAGAAGAAGACAAAGACATTTTACAATTAACAGTCAGATGACCAGCCTTTTGACATCTAAAGCAGCACTGATAACCAGAAGTTTCTCACCAAATATGGCACTTTCTCAGTGTACCAGTTTTGACAACAACAAGATTCAAATCTGCTTAAAAGCCAAATATAACCAAAGCAAAGTGGAAACGACAACCAAAATCAGAAAACCAAAGAATGAAACAAGTCCAATCACCAACTTAAGAAATCATGTTACTGATTTTAAAGGCAGTGCAGCCAGAAAGAAGATTAACCAACTTGGCCCTGAACTAATCATGAAACAAAATTGTCTCATTTTGATTGGTAAGGAGAAGAATATAAACACTATCCTTGCCCACCAAAATTGACCAGTGAGTAAGAGCAGAGGCAGCAGCATTTAATTCCTTAAAATAAACAACCACATATTGCCAAACACCAACAGACTTCAACACAACACGAGAAACTTTACCAAAAACCTCAAGAGCTGACTTAATATCAACAGTGAACATACCCAAAAGCATATTGCATAGTGCAACAGCAGCAGGAGAAAAACCAGACTCAGAAACCACCAAAGACTTAGCAATTTTAAGAGTGACAAGATGAACAGAGCTTGTAAGCTCAACCAGAAACACAGCTTTCAAAAACACTTGAGAAGCAAACTCCACACAAAACAGCTTTACATTGTCTTTTGACACTGACTTTGCATCCAAAAAACCATGTACTAACTGAAAAACAGTCTTAACATGAGCCAATTTGATCTTAAACATAGCACCAGACACCTAGAGTGGAGGCTACCCATCCAGCAAACCTCTGATAACTAACAATAATTTGCTAAGCACCACCAAAAGTAGCACCAGAAACTAGAGAGGGAGATGATTCAGTTTTTATTTGATCAGCCCAATTCTCAAGAACAGGTAACCCAATAGGATGAGATTGTTTTGCTTCTAAAACTGATGATGATCTATTGGAAAACACCATATTTGACAACACAGCCAGTAGTTAATCTTGGCCCATTTTGGATGACGTGCTGAATGATACTATGAAGATCTCATCTAAGATCTCATTGGGAACTGTAAAGAAGTTCGGTGTAACAATAGCAGAGACAAACAACTGCTCCCACTTTTCTGAACTTTTGGTCTTTTTGATTATTTTTTTTGAAGAAGTGTTAGCAGTACCAGATGTTGAAGCTATGGAGGGAAATACCAGCTTGTTAACTGGTCTAAAATTAAAAAATTTTGGGCTCTTTGAAGGGGTAGAGGCAACACTAGAACTAACCCAAGTGTGTTTTTTTGAGAGAACTTTAACTAGTGAAAGACCAGTCAAAGATAAGAAAGTTGATTCAGCAGCTACCAAAGGCAGCTTTTTATAATTACTGGGTAAAGGGAAGGCTTCTAAAATGTTTTGCCTAGTTGTTTTTACAACAGAGAGAACACCTCTGATTGAAATTCTATTAGATATCTCAGGACAGATATCAAATACAGCTTTTTTTACTCTTTGCTCTGGTCATGGTCATAAAATTAAGAAAACAAAGAGTCAAATTTTTTTTTTTTTATAATTTTTAGTTAATAATATTAATAATTTTGTTTTGGTTTTTATTTGTTATTAATAATAATTATAATTTAATTTTTGATTCATAATATTATTTATAATTTTAAAGCTTTTTTATTATTTTTAATTATTAATTTTTACAAGTTTTGAAAAATTATTAATTAATTAAAAGTGTTTTTATTTACAATAAAAACTGATTTATTTTTTATAAATTTATTTTTTAAAGAATTAAAAATAATACTACTTTTAAAGTTGCTTTTAAGATTAATAAAATTTTTAAAAAATATATTAACAATTAAATTAATAATATAATTAAATTGCTTTTATAAAATTTTTTTTAATTTTAATAAATATTTTAAATTAACTAAAAAAAAATTTTATAATTAATAATTAAATAATTTTAATATTTGTATTAATATTAACAATTAAAGTTTTTTATTAAATATAATATTCTATAAAATATTAATTTTAAATTATAAAGATTATATAAAACTCTTTTTTTTGTATATTTATAACTATATTTAAAATAAAAAATTTGTAACTTTTTTATTTTTTAAAACAATTTATAATATTTTAATTGATAAAATATTTTTTTTTTACAGCTGTTTAAATAATTAAAAAACCCAAAACAGTCAAAAAACAACTTTTTTAAAATATTAAAAAGTTTGTTTTTGGTATTAATTTTGTTGTTTTAAAATTTGGGTTTTTTTATAGAAAATAAAACATTGAATTTTTCTGTTTTTTTTTGGTTTTATTGTTAATTTTTACTAATTTTAAAAATAAAACAAGTTATATCTTTATATACAACTTTTTCTAATTAATTTAAGTTAATTAAATAAAAACCAAAAAAAAAAATTCTTTTTTTGTTTTTTAATAATACTGCTTTTAATAATACTTAAAAAACAATTGTTAATTATCAAAAAAATTTTAAATAAGTAGCTTTTATTTTTGTATCTAATGTTTTTTTAAACTTAAATTAACTTATATTAAAACTGTTTTTTAGTTTTTACATGATTTTATTAATATAAAATTTGGTTTTAAAAACAATATTAAGTTTTTTTTATATAAAATTTGTATTTTAAATTTTTTTAAAGACTATTTTGTTGGTTAAATTTGCTAAAACTTTTTTTTTTTAAAAAATTCTAAAGTGTAATTTTTGTATTTAATTTTGGTTTTGTTGTTATTATTGTTTTTTATAATATTTTTTTAGATTATTATTTTTAAAAATACTTTTAAGACCAAATTAATTAATTTTTTTTGGTTATATTTTTAATAAATTGGGTTTTTAAATTAATAATTATATTTGTTTTATTTTTTATTTTTTTAATTATATTTAATACTTAAAATATATACTATAATTATTTTTAGATTTTAAAAATTTTAAATAGTATTATTATTAAAATTTTTTTTTATTAAAGTTTAATAAGCAAGGCCTAACTATTATCTAATACAATATGACTACATAAAGTCTTAAATTAAATATGGTTCACATATTTTCTATATGTAATTAGCTATTTAAGCCAACTCAGACTATACTATATTGATGCATCAAAAGAAAACTTACTCAAAAATAACATCTTTTGACTGACAAAAAACAAAGTAGTACTACAAAGAACCAATTCAACTAGCCATTTAGCTGTCTTTAAAGTATTAGTTTTAATATTAATAGATTCATGTTTCCAAAGAGACATCAAGTTAGAAAACACCTCATTATTCAAACCAACTGAGTGCTCTGAATTACCAGACATATCAATATCCTTTATATAGCACTTCTTTTTTAAAAAAACCACTTCTTTCTCCAACTTATCAACAATTTTACTAAAAAAACCCATATGCACCATAATTTTATTGACTTTAAGGCCAAACTTACTGCTTGAAACCAAATCTCCATTAATAAACTGTTCAAACAATTTGATCAAAAAACTAACTAGTTTAACAATAGACTTAATCAAAGCAGAAAGCTTGACCAAATCAGACACCAAGAGATTATCAACAAATATAAAAGAAAAAATAGAAGCTGCCAAGGAAAAAAACTCAGAAGAAACCAGAGAAGCAAAAGCCTTTGCATAAAAAATACTACTCACAAAATATGGTTTAAACATCTTGGGAGTCTTGAGAGATAAAAGCAGAGTAACTTTGCAGTTCACAGCCAAATGGCATACTTCTTGACACCTAAAGCAGTGCCAATAACCAGAAGTTTCCCACCAAATACAGTATTTCTTTAAGATACCAGTTTTGACAACTACAGAATTCAAATTAACTTGGGAACCAAATATAACCAAAGCAAACCAAAAACAATGACCAGAATCAGGTAAATGAGAAATAAAACAAGTCTGACTACCAATCTGAGATTATATTACTAATCTTAAAGACAGTACAGCCAAAAAAGAGATTAACAAACTTGACCTTAAACTGATCACAAAACAAAATTGTCTCATTTTGATTGATAAGGAAAAGAATATGAATACTATTTTTGTTTACCAAAATTAACCAGTAAGTAAGAACAGAAGCAGCAACATTCAATTTTTTAAAGTAAACAACTACATATTGTCAAACACCAGCAAGCTTCAGCATAACACAAGAAACTTTACCAAAAACTCCAAAAGCTGACTTAATATCAACAACAGACATATCCAAAGACACATCACGTAGCATAACAACAGCAGAAAAAGAACCAGACTCAGAAACCACCAAAGACTTGGCAATTTTAAGAGTGATAAGGTGAACAGAGCTTGTAAGCTCAACCAGAAATACAGTATCCAGAGAACTTTGGAAGACAAACTCAACACAGAAGAGTTTTATATTGTTCTTAAAAACAGATTTTGCACCTAAAAAACCATGTATAGACTAAAAAACAGCCTTAACATAAGCCAATTTGATCTTAAAAGTAGCACCAGGCATCAAAGTAAAGGCCATCTATTCAGCAAACTTTTGACAACTAATAATAGTTTCTCAGGCACTACTAGCAGCAGCACCAGAAACCAAAAAAGAAAATAATTCAGTTTTCATTTAGTTAGTCCAGTTCTTAAGAACAGATAACACCATAGAAGATAGTTGTTTTGCTTCTAAAACCAGCAATGATCTGCCAGAAGACATCATATTTGGCAACACAGTCAGTAATTGATCTTAGTCTATTTTGAATGATGTTGTTACAGGTAAATAATTGGGGTCTTAAGTCAAATCAAATCCATAACTTGGTGCTTAATGTTTTGCTTGATATCAGTTGTTAAAATGTTATGGATTTGAAGGTATCATTATCTGAAGGTTTTTTGTGGAGTTTTTTGTATAATAGACAGAGATTTAATAATTGTTTTTAGTAGCCTTCTGGAATCACAATTCCATCAAATTTTTTTCTTAGCATAGTGGCTGGTAATCCTCCTAGTAAGCTATTTTCAAATTTATGAGTGTTCTATCCTTGTTTCATGAATCTTTTACTAATCTTTATGATGTGTGTATATTAGTACTTAATCCTTTAATCAATTAGTAAATAACAACAAAGAAAAGAAAATAAAAATAAAAAAAATAAGAAATAAGAAATAAGCCAAGACAATAATGGTTAGTATTCCATCAATAGCCATAATCAAGAGCTATTGTTCTAGTATGGTTAAGTATTAATTACTATCAACATAAAGTGTTGATAGTGAAGAATAAATTTAAGATAGAGAATAATTATTTATTGATATTTGTAAGTTGGAAGGTTGCTTAGATCAAATCTAAACTAAGAGATCTGTCTTTTTTTATTTCTAATACTACTGCTATATATACATAATTGAGATTTCTTAATTCCTCAATTTTTCACACCAAGAATTTTGGAATTCCTGGAATCCTGCAATTTCTTTGAGAGGAATCCTGAAATTTTAGAATTCTGTGATTTTTTGTATGAGAATTCTGAAATTCCTGGAATTCTGAAATTCCATATTTACTATGGTTACTTCTAATTGGCTAATTTATGCTAATATATACTTCCTATATTCTATGAGTAATATTATTTCTTCTTTTTTAATATTAAGTTCTATTGAGATCTTCTAATTTTAATTTTCTATCTTTGAGTATTTCTTGAACTTCTTTTTCAAAAATTACTTGTGCTATAATGCAAACTATTTATAGTCATCAAACAATTTATATAATTTTAAATTATATATAGTCTTCCAATTTTAATAATATTAAAAAACTAAACTGTAAATATGATAGATTAAGTTCTTCTCTTTCACATTTATGGTTTAATTTTTTGAATTATATTATAATTTATAAAGTTATTAAAGTTTAAAATTAGCCACTTTTATTATTAATCTTTAATTTTTGGATGCTGATCAATCAGATTTTAGCCAATCAGCAATCATTAAAATTATATTACCATGTGATAAATCATCAAAGTATTATTATTTTCAAAAAAGCTTTCAATTAATATTAATCCAATCTTTAGATGGTCACTTTTTTATAAAGATATAATATCTTTCGGCCTGTATGTCTTTTGCTGATGACATGGCACCATTAACCATGAATATTTCATTCACACCACCACCATATTTGGTTGTTATTATTGGAACAGAAACCCAGATATCAATATTGTTTACATTAGGCATCAAAGAAATCATAAAAGTACTATGAGCAATTGTCGAAGAATTTGGGAATGTCATTTGCACTCTATTTGTAATCTTGCATTATTATAATGTGAATACTTACTTTGAATTCACAAATAACCTTTCAATAACTATAATATTGCATTTCAAAGAATTGCTTGGATCTAAAAGATATATGAAATCCCCTGTAATAAAAATTTCTGGTTAAATTTAATATTTGAATGATGAATTATACCAAAGAGAAATATAATGACTAAAATATCTATCGTGTATTTGACCGAATTATGATCTAGTTTTAGAATTGGTTTCTTAGGTTGTAAAAAAAATTTTAATTGTTGAATATTTCAACAACTTATTAGAATGTGATATATAATAACTTATCACAATAATCAAAAAACTTATATCAGTTGGTGTTAATTTAGGGGAATCAGATTGGAATTGAAAAATCTTTGGCTTTACCTTAATTGAGAAAACTGAAGTTGTCTTAAAGCCCATAACCTTAAATAGCTCTTTTTTGTTAGTGTTGTATATTTTTTAATGAGTTTGTTTTAATGCAAAAAATGTATAAAACATATTAGTTCAAGTAGATAAAACTCAGATTTTTTTGTAAAAGGCTAATAAACTTCTTACTTATAAATAATATATTAAAAATACATGTATATTAACCAATAAAATTTAATTATATAAATAAAAACACATGAAGATCATCATTTAAAATTTCGGACTGATTTACATTTTTGATGATTATAAATGGTTTGCACTATATTTTGTTTTGTAAGTTTTCAAATTGGGTATTGGTTATTTTTTCCATTTGGTTAATAATAATGGAGTTTATTTCTGAATTGAATAAGATTTCTGGTCGATCTTGAAATCTGGTATGTAGCCAATAAATTGCTCTTGCTTGTGTGATCAAATTGTTCTTTCCCACAAATTGTTCCAGTTGTTGCAATATTGTTGTGTCAAATAATTATTTTGTTTTATTCGTATATAAGCTCTGGATGTTCAAGTGTCATTCCAAATAAAAGTAACAAAAGTTTTTTGGAAATTGTTGTATTTACCAATTCCAAGTTTCTATAGTTAACTCTTGGTATTGAATTACTTTTGGTTGTGTTTCTATTGCCAGTTTCATCTTTGCAATTATTTTATCAATCATGTTTTCTGTTTTTCTCCGTGTTTTATCTCATGTTTTTTTTCTGGTGTTTATGTATCTGATAGTTTGTTGGTTGATTGTAATTTCCATTTTTTGTTGTTGTATTAATTGAAAAAATTGTTGTGCTAGTAAGTGAATGCTGTTAATAATTTTTATTTTCTGTTGTCTTTTGTCACATATATTATGTCTTTATATACTCCTTAGTTGTTTGATTTTACATGTTTAGTTCAATAATTATGATTGGTTTCAGATCTTATGGAATCTTATTTGGTTGGACTAGTATTCTTTGTACTCCTAATTGAAGAATATTACTGGTAGATGATGATGCTATATGGTGATATTGTTTTAGTTGATCATCATGTGCTGCTTTGGTTAAAATTTTGTTGTTCAACCTTAATTTATAAGCTCCATTTCTGAGAATTTTTTCTATGTGAAATGGTCTGTCCTATTTGGAGTCAAATTTTCCACTCCATTGTTTTTTCACTTTGATATAATGTAGAAGTACTTTGTCTCCAATCTTGAATTTAACTGGTTTCTCTGATAGTTGGTTATCATATCTTTTTTTTTGTTTTTCTTGTGACTTTTGTATATTATCAGCTACTCTTTGCTGTGTGTTTTCTAGTGTCTTCATTAAGTCATATGTTCTTTTCAACAATGTTTTTTGAAAATTTTCTTCTGTTATTGGTTCTGTTAGATATGTCTTGACTTCTATTTCAACTGGTAATATTGCTATTCTACCATATACTAATTCGAATGGTGTTGTTTGTGTAGTGTCTTGCTTTATTGTCTAATAAGCAAATAATACTGATGGTATAATCAAATCTCATTTGTTCTGGTTTTTTTGGCTGATTTTGGCAATGACTTCTCACAATGTTCTGTTAAATCTTTTAACTAATCCATTTGTTTGTGGATGGTATAGTGATGATAATGGTCTTTTTATCCCAAATTTTTGACTTAATTCTATCAATGTTCTATTCACAAAGTGAGTTCCTTGATCTAATAATAGTTCTTTTGGACATCTATGTTAGCAGATTAAATCTTGATAAATGAATTTGGCAATAAATTCTGCATCTGCTCTTTGAATGGCTTTTGCTTCTGGCCATTTTGTAAGATAATTCATGGCTACTGTAATATATTTGTTGCCTTTGCTGGTGATTGTTAATGGTCTGACTAAGTCAATTCCAATGCAGTCAAATGATTGGCCCACTTTAATTGGTCTTAATGGTTCACTGGGTTTTGTTCTTCCTCTTCTCTAACAAGCATTACAATTTTAAACATATTGGATGATGTTTGAATATATTGATAGCCAATAGTATTTTTTTCTGGTTCTTTCTATGATTGCTTCTTTATGGAAATGTCTTGCTGTTGGATTTAAGTGTATGTTGAACAATATTGTCTCTTTTTCTGGTTCTGTGATTACTCTGATTGGTTGATTTGGATTCTTTCTGTTTTTCTGGTAAAGTATATTTTGGTGATTAATAAAATATTTTGATTATTGTTTTTTGTTGTTTTGTTTCTTTTGAGATAATTTCTTCTTGAACAATTGAGTATTTATATAATGTTGAAGTTGTTGGTATTTTTGTATATTTATTTTTTGTTATATTTTTGGGTTGAAATGTTTTTAAATTTGTCTTATTTGTGACAATCTGTTAGCATTTCCATTTTCTTTTCCTTTTTTGTAATGTATTGTATAATTAAATAGTGAAAGTTCTATTTTTTATTTGGCATAGTAATTGTCTCCAAATTTTTGCTTTTGAATTGAAGTCAATCCTTTATGATCCATGTACACATTAAACTTTTGACTCAAGTATTCTTTTCATTTAATGACAGTCCAATAGATAGCTAAGTGTCCCAGTGCTGGAGTTCCATAGTTTTTTTTAGCTAGACTTAAGCTTTTATTGGTGTAAGCTACTGGATGTTCTCATCCATCTGGTTTTTTCTGAAATAATACTGCTCCCAATATTTGGCCTAATGCATTGGTGATAATGATGAATGATTTGCTATAATCTGAATATATCAACATTAGAGCTTGAATAAGCTTTCTTCTCAGTGTGTCAAATGCTTCTTGTTGAGCTTCTGTCTATTCATACTTTACATTCTTAGTTTGTAAATAATAGAGTGGCTGGGCCAGTTTAGAAAAATCCTTAATAAAATGGCAATAATAGTCTGCAAATCCCAAAAATACTCTCAGTTCTGTCAAGTTGGTTGGTACTGAAAAGTTCTTTACTATTGCAATTTTATCTGGATTTGTTTTAATGCTGTTTTTGTTTATGACATGTCCCAAAAATTTCAATTCTGTTTTGCCAAAGAAACACTTGGTTGCATTTAATTTCAATCTTGCTCTTTTCAATCTTTCAAATACTTGTTGAAGATGATGTAGATGGTTATTAAATGTCTTGGAGAACACATTGGTGTTGTCTAAGTAAACAACTACTGATTTTTACAATAGTCCAGTATAAACAATTTCCATAAGCCATTGGAATGTTGTTGGAGCATTCATCAAGCCAAATGGCATTACTTTGAACTCAAAATTTCCTTCTTGTGTTGTAAAAGTTGTCTTCTCTTTATTTTTTGGTTTCATGGCTACTTGCCAGTAATCACTGTTTAAATTTAGAATAGAAAACCATTTCTTTTCTCCAAAAGTGTCGAACAGTTCTTGAATCTTTGGAGTTGGGTAGCTATCATCTTTGGTTACTGTATTCAATTTCTGGTAATTCACAAAAAAGCAGATTTTTCCATTTTTTTTATGGACTAGTACCACTGATAATGATCATAGACTTATTGATAGTTGAATTAGCCTATTGTTAAGCATCCAATTGATTTCTTGATGAATGATCTCATGGCTAGCTGGTGGTACTCTGTATGCTCTCTGTTTAATTGGCATTGTATCTCCAGTCTTAATTTAATGTTGAATGATATCAGTTTTGCCAAATTTGTTTTTACTGGCAAAGATGTCATTAAAGTTGTTGAGTAACATCTTGAGTTGCATACATTATAGTGGGTCTAGATTTCCCAAGTTCATCTGTTCCAATTGTTTTGGTTGGAGCAGATAACATTTTTCTTGTCCATATATGATATGAGATGTGATATCTACATATCCACACAGTTGTGGAAAGTTTAGAATAAGGTTTGGTAGTTGTTCTTCAATTTTGGTGGTTAAATATCCAATGATGGTCCCTTCTGGTATCTCAATAATGTCTTTTGTGTTGTTGTAAATAAAGATTTTAATGTGATCATGATTCTTGGCTGGTATGTGTAGATTGACTAATCCAATCTCTTTTGATTCACAAAGTGTTGCTTCTGCTTCAAAAATCTGAATCTGATTCTTTATTTTTTTCTCTATAGTTACCATGTACTAGTCATATAGTAGAATTGAAATTAATTAATGGGTGGAGATAATTTCTCTCTTGTCAATAACTTTTTTTTCTGCCATATTGATTAGTATATCTATTCTATCTATTGATCCGAATTCTTATATCTTTCTTGCTGTTATCTCTAATTCTTCCCTGGTTTCTACTAATACTAATTGAGTTATTTTAATCAGAGACAGGAATATTGTTTATGCTATCTTTTCATTTAGATCTATAATATATGTCTTTTCTGAGTCATTTTATAGCATAGCAATAATATTTCCTACATATCCTGTGTTAATTATTTCTCCTCTAATGTTGATTCTTTTTTTTGCTAGGCTACTCTTAAATGCTAGCTAAACTATTGTTGTTGTTGAGATTTCTAATGCTACTTTAAGATCAATGCATATGCACAAATGTGGTTCCAATTTGATGACATTTTTTTCTGAATATCTTAGATCAAACCCTATATCTGTATTATGTACATATTCTGGCATGATGCCTTCATTGTTGTCACTATACTATCTGAATTTTTATTCCTTGAAAAGATCAAAAAACATGATGTATGTTTTGGGGTTTGAATTGGAGTTTGAATTGCTATTATTTTTCTTGCTATATTAAGCAGAACTGGAACCATTGTTTCATTGTCATCATTGTCAGAGTTTGAATCAGGATTGAAAATTGATTCTGATTCTGATGCACAGCTATTGATTGGTTTCTCTTCTTTTGGAATTGTGTAGATCATGCATGGTAGTGAATTGTAAATGAAGTCACACTTATTACAATATTAGAAGTTACATGAAATTAAGCAGTGTTAACACAGTTGAGTGTTCAGTTGCTCTAAGCATTGCTCTTGCTCTTTTTTTGTGAGTGCTAATCCTTAGTAGTGTTCATAGAATTGTTTTGGATTCAGGAGGTTTATGACTGGTTCTGGGTTCCAGTCAAGTTTTATGAGTTCAAGTGGGTTATTTTTAATTGTTCTTATTTTTTCTAGTGATGCTCCTTTGATTTTGGCAAGTGCTATTCATCAGATTTCATTATCATTGTGTGGACAGCCATCCAGACGTTTGATTGCTTATTTTCAGGCAGCGTCTATAAGTGTTCTCTTTCTTATCTAGTTGCTTATGAGAATTGTGTATTAACACAATTTGTCACATGTTTCTTCTCTCCCAGAAATGTTATTCCACATTTCTTCATCAAGGAGAGTTTTTCCACAAGCCAAGCATGGCTCATTATTCCATTTTCTAATTTGTTTTGGTTTTCCAAAGCATTCAATGAGACATGGACAGCAATAAAACTTAGTTGCTGTCTGGTATTTCTTGTCGTCACCACAGCATGTGCCCATTAATGACAATTTCTTGCCACAATCAATGCATACTAGCTTTGGGTGGCAATAGTTAAATGGTTGTGATGAAGTATATGTGTATGAGATATAAGTGGCAGTGGTGGTTGATATTGGTTCTTCTTCTTTCCTTTTTCCTTTTTCTTTTGTATTTTCTTTTTACTCCCAACTTATTAGCTCTTCCTGGTCATTGTTGGTTCTTCAGATTTGATCAGCATTCCAGATAAGTTTTTCTTTTTGTTTTTTCTTTCTATTGTTATCTCAAAAGGATATTGGTAGTAACTTGTTGTGGTCTTCTTCAGCTTATAAAACTTGATAGACTTCTTGAATAGGGTTTTTTTTTTTCCTCGAACTCGATGAGTGGTGCTGGCAGGTTGGTGGTCTTGAAATAACCACACATGACAGGTACTTGCATATGTTAGTCATTCTGATTAAGCTGTAGTTTCTGCATGTTTTAGTCGAGCATGGCATTTGTTTTGACTAACCAGTTATTACCAACTAATGCTTAGTATTGTGTGACTTCCATCACTAAAACTTTGATAGAGGTAATAATACTATTTACTTCAAAGAGAAAATCATCAATCTTGCCAATAGGAGTTTTGGTCATCCCATCAGCCATTATTATTCTGGCATTGGCAGCACAATCAATTCAGCAACCTAATTGGTTCATGAGTTGTCATGTAATGATACTGTCAGTTAATTCACTGTTTAGGATCAGTTTAATGTGCTGTCCATTAACTTTAGCATCTGTATATATCACAGTAATGGGTTTTGATTCTAGGGTGGTTCTACTGAATAGTGGCATTTTAATTGGTTCTTTGAATTCAAAAAAGAAGATAGCAGTAAGGGATTTGTCTTTAGTAATAGTTGCTGGTAGGATATTGTTGGTAAGTGACTGCTTCTGTTTGGTTTCCAAGTTGTGAAGTGTGGCATCTTCTGGAGTTACCAGAAGACTTAAATAGTTCTGAGAACTCAGATTTTGGGTGTACTCGGTTCCTAAACTCCACTGGCATAATCCTGATGACTGGTTTGAAGAGCTGAGAATTGGTTGGTGGACAACCATTGCTGATTGCCAGTTTTGGATGGTCTTTAATCTGGGATTTCCTGATGTTATCTGAGCTGGTGGTGTTAAAATTGGTTGGGATTGATATATTGCTTGAGGCTGTGGTTGATAGATAGGTTGGGGTTGCAGTTAATAAATTACTGGTGTTGTCAGCTGATAAATTGGTGTTTGATAAATTGGCTGTTGCATTATAAGTAGGTAATTTGGTTGATATAGTTCTGGGTTTGATTGATAATTTGGAGTTTGAAATCTGTAATCAGGGTTTCAATATTGATTTCCCAATTATTGGTTATTAGTCTTAATCTACAGTCAATTTTCAAATGTTCTTGTTTACTACAGTAGTGGCAAACATGTGTCTCCTGTTGCCACTGTTGATTGGTCAAAGATGATAAATGCAATTGATTCTGAAAATGATTTGCATTTTTTTGATTATTGCATTATTGTGGAGATTGATAAACTGCCTAATTGTTAATTAAGTATCCTTCTAATTTTTTGTCAATAGAATTACTGAATTGTTTTAGCTTAGAATCTAATTCAGATGATTTGTTTATCACTAAACTGACAGCTTGAGCATGGTTAGCTTCAAGTTTGGCAAATTCAAAATCCTTTGCATTGGTAACTGCATTTTGGAGAGTTTGTGGGTGCATTAGACATATGCATTGGAGGATGCTACTATGCAGTCCACAGATGAACTGGTTTAGAATCTGTGGTGCTGTAAAATAGTTAGCTTGGATTGCTTGAATTTGGCACAAGTTTCTGTAAAAATGTCTCAAGTAAGTAGTAACTGCTTCAGTTTCTCTTTGTATGATTGTGGTGAAGGTGTTGGCTAGACAATTAATACTGTTATTATTACTGAAATATCTCAAGAATTTAACTTTAAATTCTTAGAATGTTTGAGGTTTGACAACTAAACTTTGATACTATGAGTTGGTGGTATTTTATAAGAAATAAAAGATGGCTTGAAATGTCCTGACATCATTCTATCTGTTGGCTGTGATGGCTTTTTCCACATTGTTTAGCCACACTTGTGTGTTGTCCTTTTTGTTCATGAATTTTTTAAGTTTTACTATAAGGATGTAGGCTATTGGATCTATGTTTGATTGGTGCAATAGTTGAAGGAATAGTGATTGAGGTAGTATTGGTGGTTGTTGAATTTGTTCAGCAATCAAATTAATTGGTTGCTGATTGATAACGATTTCTAAAGGTAAGTTTTCTTGATTAATTAACTCGGAGTTCGGATTATTCGGAATTTGCTGGGTTTGAATATTTGGGGTTTTAACTTCCAGATTTTCTGCGATCAGATTTTGATAATTAAATTCTTAATCTTTTTTTCCTTTTCTTCTAATGCTATTATCTCTCAAGGACTTGCAGTTTCAAAATCTGGTTGAGGTGGCAGTGATCAGAATCCTGATGGCATTGGAAATCGCAATTTAAATCCTTTAAAATAATTGCCATAAGTTCTTAATAATTCTACTTTTTTTATTTACTTTGAAATAGGAGTTATCTAAATGTTGATATTACGTTTGATGTGATGTTAATGATACTACTGAATGTGTAATGGTATGATGAATATAATGAGGATTTAATTCTTTGTTTCTTCTATGTTGGTAATTGTATTCTTTTTGGTGTTACTGCTGGTGTTTGTAATTTTTCTTTACTCTTATCTGTGTAGGTAATGAGAAATTGTTGTTAAGTGTATTTTTCAATTTCTTGATTAATTTCTCTAATAATTGGTGCAAAACTGTAATTCTATAATAAGCTGATATATTGGATTAATTCTGTATAAAAATTTTCTCTTGCTGATTTAATGTCAATTGGTCTTCCTAGAAAATCTGTGATTCTCTCATTAACATAAAAGTTGAAGGCTGATTCTGTTGGATAATGGTTGTTGGTTAAGCCCAATTGTTGACTGTACTGTTGAAATAAGGATTTGGTGAATCCTAAATAGTTTGTTCCTATGATTTCTGATTCTGCTACTTTTGGATGATTGTTGATGATGCTGGTTTTCTGTAGGATTATACCTCACAGAGAGCACCAAATGTTACAAATGAATAATTGGGGTCTCAAGTCAAATCAAACCCATAACTTGGTGCTTAATGTCTTGCTTAATATCAGTTGTTAAAGTGTTATGGATCTGAGAGTATTATTATCTAAAAGTTTTTTGTGAAGTTCTTTGTATAATGGACAAAAATTCAATAATTGTTTTCAGTAGTCTCCTGGAATCACAATTCTGTTGAATTTTTTTCTTAGTATGGTGGCCAGTAATCCTCCTGATAAGCTATTTTCAAATCTATGAGTGTTCTACTCTTGTTTTATGGGTTTTTACCAGTCCCTATGATATCTGTATGTTAGCGCTTAATCTTTTAATTAATTAGTAAATAACAACAAAGAAAAAAAAATAAAAATAAAAGAAATAAAAAATAAAAAATAAGCCAAGACAATAATAGTTAGTATCGCGTCAATAGCCATGATCAAGAGCTATTGTTCCAGTATGATTAAGTATCAATTACTATCAACACTTCATGTTGATAGTAGAAAGTAGATTTGAGATAAAGAATAATTATTTATTAATATTTGTGAGTTGGAAGATTGCTTAGATCAAATCTAAACTGAGAGGTCTGTTTTTTTCTATTTCTAATACTATGACTATATATACATAATTGAGATTTCTCAATTCCTCAATTTTTTACACCAGAAATTCTGTAATTCCTTTAAAAGAAATCTTGGAATTCTGGAATCCTGCAATTTCTTGTACAAGAATCCTGAAATTTCTGGAATCCTGTAATTCTTTTGAAAAAAATTTTGGAATTTTACATTTACTATGGTTACTTCTGATTGGCTAATTTATGCTAATATATACTTCCTATATTCTATAAATAACAATGTGTCAGATGATGCTATGAAGATTTCGTCTAAAATCTCATTGGAAACCACAAAGAGATTTGGTGTAACAATAGCAGAAGCAAGTAACTGCTTCCACTTTTCTATACTTTTGGTTTTATTGACCATTTTTTTGAAGAGAAAGTACTAATAGCACCAGATGTTGAAGCTATAAAAGGAAATACTAGCTTGTTAACTGGTCTATTATTAAATACTTTTGGGCTCTTAATAGGAGTGGAAACAATACTAGAACTAACCCAAGTGTGTCTCTTTGAGGAAACTTTAACTGGTAAAAAACCAGCCAAAAATAAAAAAGTTGCTTCAGTAGCTACCAAAGGCAGTTTTTTATGATTACTAGATAAAGAAAAGGCTTTTACCACAGAGAGAGCTTCTCTAATTAAAATTTTATTAGATATCTTAGGAAAAATATTAGGTGCAGTTTTTTTACTCTTTGCTTTAGTTGTGGTCATAAAATTAAGGAGACAAAGAGCTAAATTATTAAAATTAATATCTTAAAAAAAAAGCTCTATATAATAAAAAATATTTGATTATTAATATTATTTTAAATGTTAAACTTTAAGATTATTTAATTTTTTTTTTTTTTAACAAGTGAGGTCCAAATGTAATCTAGTGCTTTACATTATACAAACAATCTAAACTAGGAGTGAATCATGTACTTTTTACACGTGACCAGCCACTCGGACCAGTCAGGACTACACTATATACTTATATGCACAGAAACCAAATCTCCAATACCTAAAAAAAATGGGCAAAACTTATAAAACCCGAAACCAACTCCAAAAGCCTCAGCCACACCTAGCAATCTAACCACACCAGCTGAAAAAACCATAGACAAACCAGAAACCGAAGCAGGAGTGGAGCCGTCATGTGGAATTAAACTGTGTTTTTCTATAAACACCCGGTGCCTAGTGTGGACCAACCAAATGTCATCCCAAAATGCAAGACAGAACCCACATACAAAATTCACAATTTTACTAGCTCCAACCTCAGAATCCTTGAAAACCAAGACAGATTCATGATACTAATTGTTGAAAACAAGGCCCTTATACAGAGCAGCACCAACCCCAACCTTAGAAACACAGGAATTCAACAGCTGCAAGACACATGAAGAAAACCAAAACAGACCAGAAAGAGCCATCCAAGCTGAAGCATGAACGTCCAATAATTGGACACAACTAGTGATGTCATGAGAACAAGAAAAAACATGATCCGAGATCTCAACATCACCACAATACAAACACATTACACTGGGGTACCCCCTATTATACAAATGCTTATGCACAGCAACTGGGAGCCGACGATGAAAGGCCTTCATAAAGTAAGTCTGGAAGCCAGCCGTACGCACACTAGTGAAACCAGCAGCCAAGTGAGAATTGGGGTGCCACACCAGGGAAGACTTGGACCAATTAATATCAGCACACAAACCATCTGCCACAACCCAAGAGCCAGATTCAACCTCCCAGCGAGCATAATGAACCAAACAGAAAACATCATAAACAAAGTGTCTAGAATTACCAGAAATCACAGTACCACCTATCTTCAGAAAACGTTTGCTGACCAAATGAAACAGGCGACAAGTAGAAAAAGCGGTCTCCTTAGCAAGTGCATCAACATGTTCATTGTCCGGGATGCCTAAATGACCCTTAACTTTAATTCAATTTACTTTCAAATTCTTGCAATGAATGACATTAGCTATGTGACAGCACTCAATCCAACAATAGTTCCTAAAATCCAGATAAACCAACAAAGACTCTGACTTGCACGCATCCACAGCAGCTTGGCTTTATTTAATAATTTATTATAAAATATATTTGTTTTATTTTTTAATACTTTTATTTAAACTTTTAATGATTTATAAAGTTTTTAAAATCCATATAATTAGTTTAAAATTATTTATATAATAATTATTATTACTCTTCTGATTTTTTGAATTTTTATTGTTTTTAATTTTATTTTAATTTTAATTTAGTTATTTTAGAATTTTAAATTGCTAATTTATCTTTGTTAATTAATTTTTAATTTGTTTAATTACATTTTTATTATTAATATTATCAATTATAAATTATAAAATAAAATTTTTTTTTTGTTTTAAATTATAATATTAATGTTTTTTTTCTTATTTATTAGATATTTAATAAGTATGATCTAATTACTATTTAGAAATTAAAAACAATCTAAGTATTATAATACTAAATAAAATTAATATACTTTCTATATATAACCAGCTATTTGAGTTAGTTTAGGCTGTACTATATTGAAACTTTAAAAGAAAACTTATCTAAAAAAGACATTTTTTAAACAATTTTAAACAGAATAATACTATTAGAAACTAATTCAACTAATTAATTAGCTGTTTTAAAATATTAATTTTAATATTAGCAGATTTATGTTTCCAAAGTAATAACAAATTAGAAAACATATTATTATTAATAGTAAATAAACTTACATAACAATTAAATATATTAATATTATTATAGTCACACTTAACTTTTAATGTAATTATTTTTTGCTTTAATCTATCAACAGTCTTGCTAAAAGCTCTTATATATACTAAAATTTTATTAATTTTAAAACTAAGAATACTGCTTAAAATAAAGTTTTTCTTAATAAATTATTCAAAAACAATAACCAAAAAACCAACAAATCCAATAATAGATCTAATTAATGTAATTAATTTAGCCAAATCAGTTTTTAAAAAAATCAACCACAAGAAAACCAAAAGATTATTAACAATTACAGAAAAAAAAACAAAAATTATTAAAAATAAAAATTTAAAAGAACTCAAAAAAGCAGAAGCTTTGGCATAAAACTTAGTACTTACAAATATAGTGTAAATACAGTACTTTGAAAACCTTTAAAAAAAAGATAAAAATATCTTATAATTCATAATCAGATGACCTATTTTTTAATACTTAAAATAGCACTAATAACCAGAAGTTTTTACCAAATATGACACTTTTTTAATATACTAATTTTGATTATTACAGCATCTAAATCAGTTTAAGATCCAAATATAATCAAACCAAATTAGAAACAATAACCAGAATTAAGAAAATAAAAAATAAAACACATCTAACCACTAATCTGAAAAATTATATTATTAATCTTAAAGACAGTACAACCAAAAAAAAGATTAATTAACTTGACTTTAAACTTATCATAAAACAAAATAGTCTTATTTTGATTTATCAAAAAAAGAATTTTAATACTATTTTTACTTACTAATACTAATTAGTAATTAAAAACAGATACAGCAGTATTCAGTTTTTTGAAATAAACAATAATATATTATTAAACACTAACAGGTTTTAGCATAATATAGATGATCTTATTAAATTTACTAAATATTGTTTTAATATTAGCAGCAAATACACTTAAAAATATATTACACAATACAATAACAGCAGAAGAAAAACCAGTTTCAGAAATTACCAAAAACTTGGCAATTTTAAAAATAGTTAGATAAACAAAACTTATAAATTTAATCAAAAAAACAGGTTCTAAAAATCTTTGAAAAGCAAATTCTACACAAAAAATTTTTCTATTGTTTTTTAATACTGATTTTAACTTTTTGAAGATAAAACTATAACAACAAAACAAAATTCTTTTAATAAAAATTATATAATTTTATCAGCTAAAATTGTTAAAAATATTAATTTCTCTAATATCTTTTCTTTTAAATTTAAAATAAACAAATTATCATTCTTGTTTAGCAATACAGTAATTATAAAATAAAAAGCAATTATTATTATATACACTAAAACTGAAGTAAAAAGAAAACAAATATACTTAATTTTAGATAATAAATTAACCAAAAATATTATTATTTACTAATTAATACAATAACTTAATCATAATGTTAACAGACTAGTTCAAACTGTTATTATTATAGCAAATAATATAAAAAAAATATCAGTTGAAAAAATTAACAATTTTTTTTTTACAATTATTAAAATTACCACTTCAGTAAAAGTATTAATTATAAATGTACTTTAATACTAAGTTTTTGTTAGAAATAATTAGCTTTTTAAAGCCAATACAAATTTAGATTAAAAAAAACCAAGAATTAAAGATTTCATATCAAAAATGATACACTAAAGTACTTGTACTTGTAATATTTTTAACAAATAATTTGGAAAAACTCTAGTATTTGAATTTAAAAAAAAAACCAATTACCAAAACTTATATGGCTTTTAGATCAACATTTAATTAGACTAAAAAAACAAAACAACTATTCAAAACATTTACATTACAGCCAATATTATTATAGTCTGAAGAAACCAGTCAACAACTTACTTTTACAATTAATTAATAATTAATATGTTCTATATTTAAAACTAGAACCAAAAAAACAATTATCTTATATTCTACTTAAATACAAAAACTACAACAAAAAACTTTTATCTATAAAAATTTACATATTATCTAAAAAAGAATATAAAACTTGTATCTGCTATTACTGCAAGATCTGTTACCAAGAATAATTTAACAATCTAAAACAAAGTAGAAAATAAGATAACATATTCTGTTTTATATGCAAAAAATTGTTACCAGAAAAATACAACTGAATTAATGTTGCAATAAGAAAAAAAATATATAATTATCTGTTAATATATTTTGTTAATTTCCAAAAAAGTCAGAAGAAAAATACTTTTTAACACAGTATACAACAGTATCTTTAACAAACTTTACTATTATCTACATAATACTAAAATAATTTATAAACTAGTCATGCTTTTGATTAATAAAAAAACTCAAAAAAATATTAGACAAATAAAAAAATCTAAATATATTGCATATACTTTCAAAATTACTGGATATAATTATGAAAATAAAATAAAAACATATTATTAAATTATAAATTATGTTTATTTAACCAAAAAAGCTTAAATTTAATAATTAAAACAAATAAATATTTAAATATATAAAGAATATATTATGTCTTGTAATAACCAATAGTGTTCAAAATGTTATGTATTTAGTATTTTTTTGTCCAATAAAAATGACAAGTATAAAATCAAATTTAGAGGATTTAAACTTAAAGAAAAAATTGCAATTATACTAATTTATTTAATTAAAAATCACTCTGCTATATAGCTTAGATACTTTAATAACAATAGTTAAAGAATAAAACCAGAAAAAACTTGCAAAATTGATATAAAATATAACTTATAATATTTTAAAAAAAATACTTTAATCTTTTAATCAAAGTTTCTAACAAAAATCAATTTAAAAATTGCTTTCAAAATTCTATTAAAAACAATAATACAAATTGTTTTTTAATTATTAACAAGCAAAAAAATTAATATTAGAAAAAAAGTTATAGATACAAAATACACCAAAAATATTATAATTATATTATAAAATAAAACAAACAAATTTTTTAAGATTAAACATGCTGAAAAAATTGTTTAAGCTATTTATCTATTTTTAATCAATATTTTGGGTTTGCAATTAGTAAAAAATAGAGAACAACTAGACAAAAGTAATAGAAAAATACAAAGTTTTGATTTAATTAAACAATTTACAGTCCCAGTAAATATGACTCTTAATATACAGAATAAATCTTATCAGATTTTTTAACTTTTTCAACCAATTATTATTTTACTTTTTAAAAAACATTATAAAATCTATTACTATACAATAAATCTTTAAATCAAATAAACAAATTTATACAAAATACGAAATTGTAATTCTAAATATTTATATTCTTAAGAGAATAAAAAAGTTTTGAGTTATATTTTATAATCCCAATAATTATCTAATTGTTTTATTAAATAATTTAAAAATTGAAATTATATATAATAATATTTTCTAAGATAAAATCTCTTAAATTGTTTTTAATTTCATAAAAATTGTAAGACATATATTTTTTTTCAACCTAATTATTATTTTTATTACTAAAAACTACTATTTTATCAAAAAAATTATTATAAATTAACATGAATTCACTAAAATTATTACAATAAAAACAACTTAAATAGATTATTACTAAATACATTAATATTTTTGCCAAAGACAATAATAATTTAAGAAAAATTAATATTATTTAATATTAAATTTATACAAAAAATGCTTTATAAAAACAGCAATAAACATATCAAATTTCACTTGTTAGCCATCAAATTATCAAAAAAAAAGTTCAATAAATGCTTAATAATAGTTTTATCTAATCATCAAAAAGTCTTTGGGCTTTACTAATAATTTTAATCAAAAAATTTGATTTTGTGTTAATTATTAATAATTGAATAGTATTACAATTAAAGATATATACTTCTTATTTAAAATTAATAACGTGCTAAACACTCTAAAAAAAGCCAAGTATTTTTTAACTTTAGACTTAGAAAACAGATATTGACAAATTAAAATAGATTTCAAAAATCAATTTAAAACAGTTTTTACCATTCAAAGAGAAAACTATAAGTTTAATGTAATGCTTTTTGGACTTTACAATATATTAACAATATTTTAGCAACTTATAAATATTGTATATAAAGAATTTTTATAACAATTAATAGTTATACTTGAATAATATTAATATTTATTTTCTAATTTTTAAAGCTTATTTAATTTACTTATAAAAAGTTTTTAATAATTATAAAAACCAAAATTAAAGTTAAATATTGTTAAATATTATTTTAAAAACACAATTTTGGTCTTTTTTGGTTATATTGTTAACAAAAATAAAATAAAACTCAATTTTGAAAAAATCAATACTATATAAAACTTAAAAGTTCTCCAAAATATTATTAAACTAAAAAGATCTATTAAATTAGTCTTTTACTATCAGAAATTTATCAAAAAATTTTCAGAAATTGCCAAACCACTCAACTATTTAACCAACAAAAAAGTTAAATATCATTAAATCTTTATCCAATAAAAGACTTTTAATATTTTAAAAAAAAACTAACAACAGTCTCAATTTTTGTATATTTTAATTTTAATAAATGATTCCAGTTAGTTACTGATGTTTCATACATAGTATTTGGTATTATTTTATTACAATTAAATAACAATAACAATAAATAAGTTATTGTTTATGTCAATAGAACTTTTAAATTCACAAAAATAAAATATAAATCTATTAAATTAGAAGCAGCAGCTATTATTTAGATTTTTAAATACTTTTAACAATATTTATAAGAAAAAAAAAGTTTAATATCATCACTAACAATAATGGTCTTAAATGATTTAACAAAAAAAATTCAGAACTTAATACAAAACAATTTCAATAGACTGATTTTCTAACTAATTACAAATATATTGTTTATTACAAACCAAAAAAATTACATACCAATATAGATAGTCTTTTAAAAATAAGGCAAGATTAAAATTAATACAACAACTTATCAATTTAACAATAACAATTAACAACCAATAAATTTTAAAAACTACAATATTAAAAACTATATGGAAACTTTTATTATGTAAAAAAATTGGTTTCTAAGCAAAAAACACCAATTATAACACTAATCAAAACAATATTTTTGTTATTACAACAAAATTTATTATCAAAATCGTAGAAAATCAACAGACCTATTTAGATTAGTACAAGAAAACAAAAAAAACTATCTTTTACAATATATACATAGACTTATTATCAGCATACTTAGAAAAAATAATACAATTCAAAGAATACTTGAACATTATTTTTGGTCTCATATGTAAAAAAATATTTAATAATATATAAAATTATGTAATAATTGTCAAAAAAGAGGAAAAACTTATTCACAAAATCTTTAAATTTAATTAAAGTTAAACAATTTTTCAATAGAATTGATATTAATTTAGTTAAATTACTATTTATTACAACCCAAAAAAACTATTATATTGCAGTTATAGTAAATTATCTTACTAAATGATTTAAAACCAGAGTTATCCAAAAAACAGATGCAAAATTAGTAGCAAATTTTATTTATAAAAACATTATCTGCAGATATAAATGTCTAATCAAACTTTTATTTAATCAAAAAACACATTTTGTAAACAACTTAATACAAAAAATTTATAAATAATTTAACATTAAAAAACTTTTATTATTATTTTATTATCCATAAACAAATAGACTTGTAGGACAATTTAACTAAATACTATGTGAATTATTAGCCAAAATCTTAACCAATTTTGAGTAAAAATAAAATATTTTTATTTCATTAATATTACTAGTATATAAAACATTAAAACAAAATACAACAAAATACACACTATTTAATTTGATCTATAAAAAAACAGCAGTATTACCAATAAATTTTACCATAAAAACATATTTAATACAACTGATTACAGAAGAAAACTTCTCAAAAACACTCTAATAAAGAGCTTATATATTTTTTAGCATATTGAAAAGAAAATAACAAATTAGAACAACTTATATTAAATACTTTTAAGTACAACAAAAAAAACAGCATAATAACAAATTGGCATTTATTATTAACAAATTTAAAATTGAAAATAAAGTTTTTTTATACAAAACCAAGATTAAAAAACAATAGAGTGAAAAATTTAACCATAAATAGGTAAACTATTCTATATTTATGAAGTTTTAAACAATAAATTATGTAAGTTAAAAAAAAACTACAGTTTTAATAGTAAATAATTTTCAGAATTATTACTTTTATAAAAGAAATACAAAAAGTTATTTTAGAATTTAATTACCAGAATTTTTAAAGCAAGCTTTAAAAAAAACTTATTGTTTACTCTTATAAATATTTCTTTAAATATTATAATACAACAAAAATTTCAACTGTATTTTAATAAAAACAGTAAATATATTTCTATTTATTAATATTTTTAAATTAAAAAAACACTGTACTAATAGAAACTAGAACTTAATACAACTAATTTTACTTTTGAAGCCATTCAAAAACAAATACACTACAAATACAAAACAGCAGCTGAATTAATAAATACATGTTATAAACTCTAAGTAGTTTTTAGACTTTATAACTTATTTAATACTTGCAAAAACGTCCTATAAAATCTAATACTTTAATTAATAAAAATACAATATATTAACAAGCTTACAAAACTGAAATTTCAACAATTTTTAGACCAAATTACTTTGATAATACTGAATTACTATCTAGATATTACAAATAGTACTTGGATTTTAACAGAATTCAGTCTTAAGAAAAAAATTATATTATTAGTAAAAATTTGAAACATAATTTAGCATAAAATTATTCTTATAATTTCTATTATTAATTAATATATATTATTATTTTAATTTATTACTTATTATTTTAGCTAATAGTTTAAATTACTATCTAATTAATATTTTAATTAAAATAATACATAAATTGTAATAATTAAATTATACAATACTTCAAACTCTGTAACATTTAAGAATTTGCTAAAATTTGTAGAATTTTGTAAATTAATTTAATAATTTACCAAAATAATTCATAATTTATAGAAACAACTTGTTGTTACTCATAGAATATAAAACATATATTAGCATATAAATTAGCCAATCAGAAGTAGCCATAGTAAATGTGGAATTCCAGGATTCTTCTCAAAAGAATTGTAGGATTCCAGGAATTTCAGAATTCTCATACAAAGAATTGCAGAATTGCAGAATTCCAGGATTTCTCTCAAAGAAATTGCAGAATTCCAAAAATCCCAGAATTCCTGGTGTAAAGAATTAAGAAATTGAGGAATCTCAATTATGTATATATATCAGTAGTATTAGAAGTAGAAAAAGATAGACCTTTCAGTTTAGATTTGATCTAAGCAATCTTCTATTCACAAATATCAATAAATAATTATTCACTATCTTAATCCATCCTCACTATCAACACTTTATGTTGATAGTAATTGATACTTAACACCACTAGAACAATAGCTTTTGATCATGGCTATTGATGGAATACTAATGTGCAAATTGCCTTGGCTTATTTTTTTTATTTTTTTTATTTTTTTTTATTTTCTTTGTTATTTCTTTGGTTTTACTAAACTTAATTAAAAGAATTCACATGCACAGATACTGATGTCAGGATATAGTACTGGTAAAAAACCCAGAAATAAGAGTAAACACTTAGAATTGAGAATATCTTACCAGGAAGATTACCAGCTATCATGCTAAAAAAGAATTTGACAAAACTGGGATTTCAGGAAGCTACAAATAAAATAATTAATTAAATCTCTGTCTATTATACAGAAAACTCAATCACAAAATCTTCAAACAAACAACATCTTTAGATATTACTAACAATATTATATCAATTGAACACCAAGTTATGAATTTGTTATTTGCTTTGAGACTTCAAATAATCACCTGTAACATTTGGTGTTCTCTGTGAAATATAATCCTACAGAGAACCAGTACTAACAACAATTATCCAAAAGTGGCAGAATCAGAAATAATAGGAACAAATCATTTAAGATTCACTAAATTCTTATTTCAACAATACAGCCAACAATTGGGCCTAACCAACAACCATTACCCAACAAAATCAGCTTTTAACTTTTATGTCAACAAAAAAATCACATATTTTTTAGGAAGACCAGTTGACATTGAATTAACAAGAGAAAATTTTTATACAAAATTAATTCAACACACTAGCTTATCATGAAATTACAGTTTTGTGCCAATTATTAGAGAAATTAATCAAGAAATTCAAAAATACACTCAACAACAATTTCCCATTACCTATGCAAATAAGGGTAAAAAAAAGTTACAAACACCAGCAGCAATACCAAAAAGAATACAATTACCAACATGGAAGAAACAAAGAATTGAATCTTTATTATATTCATCATACCATTACACACTCAAAAGTACCATCAATATTACATTAGCAAACACACTCACATCAAATGTGACATCAATATTTGGACAGCTATCATTCCAAAGTAAACAGAAAAAAGTGAAATTATTAGGAACTTATGGCAATTACTTTGAAGAATTCAAATTACAATTACCAATGCCATCAAAATTCCAATCACCACTACCTTCACCAGATTTTAAAACTGCAAGTTCTTAGAAGATAACAGCATCAGAAAAAGAAAAAAAAGAGAATTGGGAATTTAATTATCAAAACCTGATTCCAGAAAACCCAGAAATTGAAAACCTGAACAATCCAAACTCCAATAATATTAATCAGCAAAATCAGAACAATCAAAACCCCAATTTAATTAATCAACTAAACTTACTTCCAAAAATCATCATTGATCAGCCACTCATTGAGACCAATTAAAGTGAAACAACCATTCAATTACATTAGAATTAACTTAGTCAAACCATTAACAATAACCAGCAGAAACAACAGATATATTACAATAGCCATAGATTATCTTACAAAATGGCCAGAAGCAAAAGCTATTCAAAGAATAGATGCAGAATCCATTGCCAAATTCATTCATCAAGATTTGATCTGTTAACATGGATGTCCAAAAGAACTATTATCAGATCAAAAAACTCACTTTGTGAATAGAATATTGGCAGAATTAAAGTCAAAGATTTGAGATAAAAAGACCATTATCATCACTATATCATCTACAAACAAATGGGTTAGTTAAAAAATTTAACAGAACATTGTGAAAAGCCATTGTCAAAATCAGCCAAAAAAACCAGAACGAATGAGATTTGATTATACCATCAGTTCTATTTGCTTATCAGACAATAAAACAAGACACTACACAAACAACATCATTTGAATTAGTATATGGTAGAATAGCAACATTACCAGTTAAGATAGAAGTCAAGACATATCCAATAGAACCAATAACAGAAGAGAATTTTCAAAAAACATTGTTAAGAAAAACATATGACTTAATGGAAACACTAGAAAACACACAGTGAAGAACAGCTGATAACATCTAAAAATCACAAAAAAAACAAAAAAAAAGACATAATAACTAACTACCAGAGAAACCAGTTGAATTCAAGATTGAAAACAAAGTACTTTTATATCATACTAAAATGGAAAAACAATAGAGTGGAAAATTTGACCCCAAATGGGACAAACCATTTCACATAGAAAAAATTCTTGGAAATGGAGCTTATAAATTAAAGTTGAACAACAAAATCTTAACCAAAGCAGCACATGGTAATCAACTGAAACAATATTACTATATAGTATCATTATCTACCAATAATATTTCACAATTAGGAGTACAGAGAATACTAATTAAACCAGATGAGATTCTACGAGATTTAGAACCAATTATAATCATTAAACCAAACATGTAAAATTGAACAACCAAAAAAGTATATAAAGACATGGTATATGTAACAAAAAACAGCAGAAAAATGGAAATTACTGATGGCATTCACTTACTAGCACAACAATTTTTTCAACTAATCCAACAACAAGAGATGGAAATTACAATTAACCAACAAACTATCAAATACACAAACACTAGAAAAAAACTATGAGATAAAATACAAAGAAAAACAGAAAACACTGTGAACAAAATAATCACAAAAGTGAAATTGACAATAGAAACACAACCAAAAGTTATCCAATATCAAAAGTTGACTATAAAAACTTGGAATTGGTGAATACAACAATTTCCAAGAAACTTTTGTTACTTTTATTTGAGACAACACTTGAATATTCAGGGCTTGTATATGGATAAAACAAAATAATTATTTGATACAACAATACTGCAACAACTGGAACAATTTGTAAGGAAGAACAATTTAACCATACAAGCAAGAGCCATTTATTAGCTACACACCAGATTTCAAGATCAACCAGAAATCTTATTCAATCCAGAAATGAACTCCATTATCATTAACCAAATGGAAAAAATAATCAATGCTCAATTTGAAAAATTACAGAACAAGATAGCACAAATAATTTTTAAAAAAAAAGTTCAAGAAATACTCAAAGATAGAGAATTAGAATTAAAAGATCTTAATGGAGCTTAATATTAAAGAGGAGAGAATAATATTACTCATAGAATATAGGATGTATATTAGCATATAAATTAGCCAATCAGAAGTAGCCATAGTAAATGTAAAATTCCAGAATTCCTCTTAAAGAAATTGCAGGATTCCAGAAATTTCAGGATTCTTGTACAAAGAATCACAGGATTCCAGAATTCCAGAATTCTTCTCAAAGAAATTGCAGAATTTCAGGAATCTCAGAATTTTTAGTGTGAAGAATTAAGAAATTGAAGAATCTCAATTATGTATATATATTAGTAACATTAGAAGTAAAAAAAGATATATCTCTCAGTTTAGATTTAATCTAAGCAATCTTCCATTTACAAATATCAATAAATAATTATTCACTATCTTAATCTATCCTTACTATCAATACTTTATGTTGATAATAATTGATACTTAACACTACTGAAACAATAGCTCTTGATTATAACTATTGATAGGATACTAATATGCAAATTGCCTTGGCTTATTTTTTTTATTTTTTTTTATTTTTTTTGTTATTTCTTTGGTTTTACTAAACTTGATTAAAAAGATTAGAGATACTAATGTCAGGATATAGTACTAGTAAAAGACCTAGGAATAAGAGTAGACACTTAAAATTGAGAATATCTTACCAGGAAGATTACTGGCTATCATGCTAAGAAAGAAATTAACAAAACTGGGGTTTTGGAAAGCTACAGATAAAACAATCAATTAAATCTCTATCTATTATACAAAAAACTCAACCACAAAACCTTCAAATAAACAATATCTTTAGATATTACCAATAGCATTATATCAATTAAGTATCAAGTTATGGGTTTGTTATTTGCTTTAAAACCCTAAATAATCACCTGTAACATTGTAGTTTATTAAAATATATCTTTAATTTATTAAAATAATAACAAAAAAAAATGCAAATTTAAAGACTAATATTACAACAAGTTGTATAAAAAAAGAGCTTCTTTCTTTTTGAAAAAATATATTTCAGCTAGAATTATCTTTATTAAAAATACTTTTTTTAGTATTTCTACAAATTACTCCAATAAAAACCACATTAAAAACAACAAATTTCATAATTATTTTACTTAAAATACCTCAAATTTCAACTAATATTTTGAAATTGATTAGTTACTAATTTCAATAATCTATTAGTAATTCTAAACTTGAACAAAAGATAATTTTTATAACAAAATTTCTTTTTTTTTACATTTTTTTTATTTTTTTATTTTATAAATTATTAGAGTAGTCTATAAATAAGATTCCTATAAAAAAGTTAACTTTTATATCAAAATAACTACATATTTATAATAAGCTTTCAGCCAAGTATTTTTTGAAAAAAAGTTGACTTTTACTGCAAAATAACTATACAAGTAATTAATATAAAATTGGTCATTCTACTTATAAGTTTAATAATTTAAATTATATAAGATAATTTAAAAATAAATTCAGTTATTAGAGATTTATTAACTTTCAATAATTAAAAATTAATAGCAAAATAACAACACTTAAAAAAAAAACCAAAAACTTTTAATAATAATATAAAAAATAAACCAAACACAAACTATTTTAATTTTTATTATAAAAAACAAAAAAGCATTAACACATTAATTAATAATATTATAGAAAAATTTTAATTCTTAAAAAATATAATATTCAAAAAAAAAACTTAATTGCTTTTTTTTGCTATATGTACTTTATAATAGTCACATAATTAAATTTTTAAACAATTTATATCCAAAAAAACAACAAAAAATTTGACAAAACAAAACTCCAAAAGTTTGAAAAATTGATTAAAAAAAGCAACTTTAAACATTATTTTAAAGCAGTATATCAATTCTATATATTGTTTTAAAAATATTGTTAATAAATAAAATAAATATATTTATTCTTAATAAAATTAGAAAACTTACTAATAACAAATTTTAAAACTTACAAAAATAAATAGTTCAAACAAGTATGCAAATTTTTATGTTAAATATTGACATTAAAAAAATACACATTAATTTTAATAGAGCTTAATCTTAAAAAAAAATTTTTATCCAATAAAAATTAAAAATAATAATATTATAATATATTAATTAATTATTAAATAATAATATAAATAGCACAGATTAACAAATAAAATTAAAAAACATAATATATACACAATAGTATGTAAAATATATATAAATATGTTTAATATAATATAATCATAAACAAATAAGCCAAAAAACACTTATAGTTAAACAAAAAGCCCAATAGTTTAATAATTACTTACTAATTAATTAAAATAGCCATAATTATATATACTCAAAATATATATATATATAATAACTTCTAACTAGAAAAAAAACAGAGAATAATAAAGAATAATAAAAAGTTAATTAGATAAAATAAAATAAAAGTTAAGAAATTAAATTATAATTTTAAAAAAAGCTAAAAAGTATGTCCTTTAAGCTTTGCATTATAATATCTATTGATACTAAGATTAGTAAAATTAAAAACTTTTTTTTTATAATTTAGACTATAAAAAAGACTATTAAATTTCTTGTTACTGCTTTTTATTGCTAAAAACAACAAACAATAATAAATATAAATAAAACTTAAGCTTAACAAAATTAAAAACACATCAAAAAAATAACAATTATATATAATTACATAGAATCTGCTTGTAAAAATATTTGGCCAAAATTAACAATTAACTTAAAAATCCAGAATAACTTTTTTATGTCTTGAAAAAATAATTTTTGATCAAGATTATTTTTAAATACTAATTTTATTAAATTTTGTTTTTTTTATTTTCTTTAAATTTACTAAGAATAAAATATTGCTTTATTACAAATAAAAAAATACAAATATCTGGTATTAGTACAATATAAAAAAAATATATTTGAAGAAATTTTAAAAAAAAACACAATTAGAAATATAAAAATATAACAAAAATTTTTTTTAAAAAACTAATATAGCAGTAATTATCAACAGTAATTTTGATGAAAATATTACACAACATATTAAATTAAATAAAAAAATACTTACCAAAAAAAATTATCTAATACTTGTTAAAAATTAAAAAAAATTTATCCAGATTTTTAAATAAGAAAAATAATAATAATTTATTAAACAGAAATTTAGCATAAATCAAAAATGGCTTTTATTAAAACTAATATACTTATTTATATGTCACAAACAGATAAATTTTAATATTATTAGTTGATTTAAAGTTATATTAGAAATTAATAATAGTATAATCACTAAAAAAACAATTTTATAATACTAATTATATGTAGAAAATACATAAATCTTATTTAACACTAAAATACTAACTTTTAAATAGTAATTGAACTATATTTATTAAACATCTAATAAAAAAAAACACTTTGATTTAAAAAACTATTAATTCTTATAATATTATAATTTAAAACCAAAAAAAAATTTCTTTATTTTATAATTTATAATTAATAATATTGATAATAAAAATGTAATTAAACAGATTAAAAATTAATTAAAAAAGATAAATTAGCAATTTAAAATTCTAAGATAACTAAATTAAAATTAAATTAAAATTAAAAACAATAAAAATTCAAAAAATCAGAAAAGTAACAATTATTATATAAATAATTTTAAACTAATTATATGGATTTTAAAAACTTTATGAATTATTAAAAGTTTAAATAAAAGTATTAAAAAATAAAACAAATATATTTTATAATAAATTATTAAATAATCTTAAATTTTAACATTTAAAATAATATTAATAATCAAATATTTTTTATTATATAAAGCTTTTTTTTAAGATATTAATTTTAATAATAATATTATTTAAAATTTTTAAAATCTAAAAATAATTATAGTATATATTTTAAGTATTAAATATAATTAAAAAATTAAAAAATAAAACAAATATAATTATTAATTTAAAAAACCAATTTATTAACAATATAACCAAAAAAATTTATTAATTTGGTCTTAAAAGTATTTTAAAAATAATAAATTTTTTTAATTAACAAAAAAATGAATATACATGTTAATTTTTTAAATAAAAACTAATTAATAAACCAAAATAATATTTAAAAATACATATAATTTAAATAAACAATATTATATTATTATTAATTAAAAAATTTTAATTTAATATTAAAAATTTTATTAAAATATTTGTTATATTTTAATATTATTTATAATAATCTAAAAAAACATTATAAAAAACAATAATAACAACAAAAACAAAATTAAATACAAAAATTACAAAAAACTTTAGAATCTTATAAATAAATAAAAAAATTTAACAAATTTAACCAACAAAATAGTCTTTAAAAAAATTTAAAATATAAATTTTATATAAAAAAAACTTAATATTGTTTTTAAAACCAAATTTTATATTAATAAAATTATGTAAAAACTAAAAAACAGTTTTAATATAAGTTAATTTAAGTTTAAAAAAACATTAAATACAAAATAAAAGCTGCTTATTTAAAAAATTTTTGACAATTAACAATTGTTTTTTAAGTATTATTAAAAACAGTATTATTAAAAAACAAAAAAAGATTTTTTTTTTGGTTTTTATTTAATTAACTGAAAAAGTTGTATATAAAGATGTAACTTGTTTTATTTTTAAAATTAGTAAAAATTAACAATAAAACCAAAAAAAACAGAAAAATTCAATGTTTTATTTTTTATAAAAAAACCCAAATTTTAAAACAACAAAATTAATACCAAAAACAAACTTTTTAATATTTTAAAAAAGTTGTTTTTTAACTGTTTTGGGTTTTTTAATTATTTAAACAGCTGTAAAAAAAAAATTAAAAAAAAGTAATTTAATTATCAATTTTTTATTAAATATTTTTAAAGTTTAAAAAAAAAACAAAGTTTGTTTTAAGTAAGTTTTTTTAAAAAAATTTTAAAAACTTTTAATTAAAGTTAAAAACAGTGTTTTAAAATTAGCAAAAAACCAATCTATTATTATTTTATTTAATGAATATATTTTTATAAAGTTTTATTAAATAGTTTTAATAATTAAAAATATTTTATCAATTAAAATATTATAAATTGTTTTAAAAAATAAAAAGGTTACAAATTTTTTATTTTAAATATAGTTATAAAAAAACCAAAAAAAGTTTTATATAATATTTATAATTTAAAATTAATATTTTATAGAATATTATATTTAATAAAAAACTTTAATTGTTAATATTAATACAAATATTAAATTAAAATTATTTAATTATTAATTATAAAGTTGTTGTTTTTTAGTTAATTTAGAATATTTATTAAAATTAAAAAAAATTTTAAAAAAGCAATTTAATTATATTATTAATTTAATTGTTAATATATTTTTTAAAAATTTTCTTAATCTTGAAAGCAACTTTAAAAGTAGTATTATTTTTAATTCTTTAAAAAATAAATTTATAAAGAATAAATTAGTTTTTATTGTAAATAAAAACACTTTTAATTAATTAATAATTTTTTAAAACTTGTAAAAATTAATAATTAAAAATAATTGGCGAACAGATTCCGATTAAGATATCTGGTGGTTATTTTTGGAGTTCTGAGACTGGTGACACCACCGAATCTGAAAGCATTGATATGGAGGAGGAATATCTGGTGGAAGAAACTAGCTTAGACTATGGTGAAAAAGGTGTCTTAACTAATAGAGATCATAATAGTACACCTAAAAGACCAAGTATTATAACTACTAAAGCATTGGGCAAGCCATTGGGTAAGATAAATTTCTCAGGTCATAATGATAATGATAATGTTCTCTTGGATACTCCTCTGGAACTCCCCTCTCCTTTGAAGAATTTGTTCCCTGTTTCTGTTAGAAGATCTTTTGCTTTGGATATTGGCTTGGATAAAGTGATTAAGAAATCTTTTCGAGATAAGCTGATAGTGGTTAGGAAATTGTTTTTAAAAGTTAATAGTTTTAGGGGGGTCTCTACTCTCTTAAAATTTTCAGAGATCATCTGTGCTTTTTTCACTTTCGAATCTAGTTTGGTGCAGGCTACAGAAAAGGCAAGAGCAGCAGATATTTTGGTGAATACTGATCTTAAGAAATCATTTAATCACTCAGATCAGGCTGTGGTGGTGAAGGAAATTTCAGTTGGAACATCAGCTGAGACTGTGCGTGCTGTGCTTTCTGAATTTGGTTCTGTTGTGTTGATCAAAATACAATTGATAGGGCTGTGGCAAAAGGCTGTGGTCGAATTTGTCCAATCAGATCAGGCTGATTTGGTCACAGCTAGATGGTCTATTTTGATCAGAAAAGATGCCATAAGAGTGGCTAAAACTAATTTAGACAAGAAATTATGGAATACAAGGGATTAGCATAGGGCTTTGCTCTATACACTGCCAGTAGGCACTAATGCACATAATATCTGGGACTTTATTGGTTCTGTGGGTGGAAAAACATGTGTCATCAATCGACACCCTATTACATATGCTCGGGCCAGGTGTGCTATTGTTTGTTTTGACTTTGCTGCTTCAATTGATGCTGTTATGGAGACTACATCCATCTTGAAGAGTGTCAATTTGCGGTGGGCTTACCTGAATTCTGCTAAGTATGCTAAGTGTGGGAATTTGGGTCATACTTCTCTGAATTGTTCTGTAAGTGGGAAAACTTTTCCTGGTGGACTGGCTCGCAGAATATTGTCTGAGGATGATAAAAGCAGGCTGGATTCCATTTATGTAAGACACTCTGCTCCAATCTCTCATTCTGTGTTTTTTGGTAGTGTCTTATGGGCCAATATTATTGGTGAGTCTTTTTTTCCTCCTTTCTTTGTATGCAATGGTTCAGCTTCTTCTGGTTCCTCTTCAGAGATGAAACCTACTCCATTGGTGTCTTTGAAATTAAATGATAGGTTTGCCACTCTTGAGCATAGTCTTGCCAGCTTCATGGAATGCATTGATAAGTTGGCTAAAAAGTTGAACTCATCTGGACCAACAGTTTCCCAGCCTAGCCCTGAATGTCAGCCATTGATAACCCCTTCATCACAAAATTAAGGAGCAGATATAGTGATGAGTAAGAATTCAGGTGTGGTCACTGGTAGTGAGGCTATTGTGGAAGTGGCAGTTTTTAACCCTTTGGTTATGTCTAAAATGGAAGAAACTCTGAACAATCTTTCAATAATGGTTATGAGCCTCTCAGCCAAAATGAACAATGCTGGTTTGGTTCCTACTGCTTCTCTCTCTTAATGATAGAGTTGGTATGGAGATTTGCTACATGTAATGTCCAAGGTATTAACATCTCTGCCAAGCAGGCAGACATTGTTTATTGGTATAAGGAGTCTGGAAATGTGATATTTTTTATTATAGAAACAAAGTTGAGGCTTGGCATCAGGTCTTGGATCATGAACAAGTTTGAGAGAGTATGTGTCTTCTCTTCTGAATTGAATAAAGGATTTTTTGGTGCTGGAGTGGCTATTATCATGAACAGTTCTTTGGCTTGTCATGTTTCCAAGATCAAAAACATTTCTGGTCGGGTTATTTCAGTATGGCTTCTGTTTAAAGACAAGCTTTCTGTTACAGTTTTGGGCTTGTATGCTGATGCTTTTGCTGTGGACAGATTTGATCAGACTTTGGTGATCAACTCTTTTATTGCTAAGGCTGTTAACTCTAGCACATTTGTGGTTTTTGGTAGAGATTTCAATGAAAATAGCTCTAGAAAAAGTGCAAGCTTCAAGTTTTGTTCAGATTTTGGTTTGGTTAATTCATTTGCTAGGCATCTACTTGTTAATACTTCTACCTGGAGCAACTCAAGAAATGTTGTAAAAGTTATTGATTTTATTTTTGTAAGTAAAAGTCTGTCTTCTGTGGTGACTGGTCATCAAATTGAACCTGCTTCCAAATTTTTTGATACTGATCACAATGCTGTTTTGGTTTCGATTGGCTTGGGTGGTCTGCTAGATACTAGCCTTAATAGTGTACGTAAGCAAGCTAATAGGGATAGGTAGAAATTCAAAATCAAGAAAGTTGGTATTGATAAGTGGTTGCATTTTAAGAAATACTCACTGGCCAGATTTTTGGCTAAATCTGCTGAGTTTAACAGTACAAAAGTTGATAGGAATTTGGATGCTATGTAAATGATCATTGAGAATGTGGTGGTTGAGGCTGCTGATGAAGTATTCTCTAGATGCTGGTTTAGTAAGCTAGATTGCTTGAGGAATAAACATTCATCAAAATTTTTCAAACTGAAATTGTTGGTGGTCAAGTTGGTGAAGTGTCTAAGGTTACCTGGCAGTTCTGGGACTGATTACTTAATCAAAGCTTGGTCCAGAATTGATGAGAAAAAGGCTTCTAGTTTGTGTAACATGATTGATGATGGCGTGAGTTTGGACTCTATTTTACATTACTTGCCAAATATTAAAAAAAGGTACTGCAGATCCAAATACATTGAATTCAGAATTGCAAGAGACATACTTATTAGGAAGGTGATTGAAAAATACATGGAGAACTTCAGTTCTAATAAAGAGCATATGATTAAAAGTGTTTTGAAGCATCTATTTTGCAAAGTGGTGCTTAACCATTTAGTCATAGATAATGATCTAATATTGTTGCCTGATGAAGTTAAGTCCACAGTTAATAATATTATGGAAGGGTGGACAAGGAAGCATGCAATTCCTGACTTCATTCCTGCTTGA
This sequence comes from Geosiphon pyriformis, assembly GCA_016748015.1. Taxonomy (NCBI): domain Eukaryota; kingdom Fungi; phylum Glomeromycota; class Glomeromycetes; order Archaeosporales; family Geosiphonaceae; genus Geosiphon; species Geosiphon pyriformis. The sequence continues at coordinate 1,280,830 of JAAOMT010000009.1, forward strand.
TGGTCTAGTCAGTATGCTCCTTTGGATTATGTTGATGACAATGCTTTTTGTGATGTTATGAGTAATATCAGTTCTGATGAGTTTTTTTGGGTAATCAAAAGTTTGCCTAATGGGAAAGCTGCTGGTTTTTCTGGCATTCTTAATAAGCTTTAGAAACATGGTAATAAGCTAGTTCTGGGTGGTTTGCTGGATATTACTAATGCTTGTTTGGTCTCTGGTGCTGTACCTGTTCAATAGAAATAAGCTTGGGTCTTTATAATACCAAAACCATATGACTGGAAGGAAACTCTTACCAATACCAGACCAATTGCTTTGGTTGAGACAGCCTGGAAAATACTTTTCAAAATTTTATCTAACAGGATTTCTTTGGCATGTAGTAAGTTCGATGTATTGCGTGATAATAACTTCTTGGTCTTAAAAGGAACATCCACTCAAACTTCGATTTTTGCTGTTGGTTTAATTGTTGAGGATACACTGGAAAAAGATAGGGAGCTATGGTTGGTTCTCCAGGATATGAAAAAAGCATATGACTCTGTTGGATGGTTTCATATGTTGAACAGTTTGACCAGGATTAAGATGTGTCCCACTTTATTAAGTTTTTTGGTGGCATACACAATGGCCATACCAATCAAGTGATAACAGATTTTGGGCTCACGCAAGACTATGTTGTCTATGATAGTCTTGACCAGGGGGAAATTTTTTTACCATTGTTGTGGAGAATTTTTTACGACTCTTTGCTCTGCAAAGTCAAGAAACATAAAGAATTGTATAAATACAGATTGGACTCAAAATTTTTTTCTAGATCTGGCAAGCAGGATCCCAAGGGTGGACAGACTTTATTTCTGGCAGCTGGAGTTTTTGTTGATAACACCATTTGGATTGGTAATAGCAGGACTACTACTCAGAATATTCTAAACATAGCTAGTGAGTTTTTTCAAATCAACAACATTTCTATTAACACAGATAAAACAGTTGCCATTCCAATTAACCAAAGGCTGGGGTGCCCTTAGCTACAGATTAGTGGGTCTAATATCTTGATTGCTAAGGGGAATGATTCTCATAGATATTTGGGAATTTTTTTGTCTACAAGTCTTTTCAAACCCAGTCTAAGCAAGGCTCATTCGGACATTAGGTTTTTTATGAACATGGTTCTGAGAAAGACTGTTTCAGAAAAACAGTTTTTGTATCTGGTGTTGGTGGTACTTCAGCTCATAGTTTGCTACAGAATTCAGTTTACTTATGTGCTGCTGGGTGTGTGTGAAAAATGGGACAGATTGTTGAGAAAAGGCTTGAAACTCAAAGCTAATTTACCTAGAGATTTTCTCAATGAAGTATTGTACTATTCTGAATTGTATGGTTTGAAGTTGTTTGGTCATTTGTAGGCTGAGTGCTTGCTAGCTAACTTGGTTAATTTCACCAACTTGAAAAGCATCCTCGGCAGACTGTTCGAACACAGGGCTATAGATCTACAAGCTGTCAGTTAGATGTCCCAACAATCCTTAAGGTTTCCAGTCACATTGTCAATTAATCCCACAAACTGCTTTCTGGCTGGCATGACCAACACATTGTTGTTATGTAGATCTTCCTTGATCAATGATGTCTCTAATGTTTTTTGATCTGGCATCGGAGTTTCTGTTGTGGATATATTGGGTGTTAAAACCTACTTGAGTGTAGTTAAGTCACTATGAAGGTTTGGCATTGTCTTTGTGAACCAGTTTCTGAACTGTCATAGCGTGTGCTTCAAGTAGAGCATGTTTTGCAGATAGAAGAGATTGGATCCCAGGGGCTGTGTTCCTGATTGGTTTGTTTCTACTGTCAAGTTTATTGAGAATAGTAGTATAGTTAATAGTAATACTATGGTTTGTCATTTCGCTCCAAATGAGTTCTTGTACAATTTTAGGTTCACTAATAGTTGTCTTGTGCAGTTTGGATCTGGTATTAGAGATATTTATACTGATGGCTTGGTCAAAAATTTGGGGTCTGTGAGTGCTTGCAATGGTGCCACTGCTTACTTTCTATGTGTCAACTTAGATGTGAGTATTAGAGTTTATGGTCTGCTGTCTTCAACTCTTGCAGAACTGCAAGCTATTGCTTTCACTTTGGACTGTGTTCTTGCTTCGAGCTCTGTGGTTTTGTACATGGATAGCCAGACCTCTTTGGGTATATGTGCTTCTCTGAACTGTTCTGTTGACTCTGATTTTTGCAAAAAGTGCAGGATTGAGAAGGAACACATCTATTCTACTATCATATCTAAGAATCTGTCAGTTGCTTGGGTCAAGATCAAGAGTCACTCTGTGATTGTTGGTAATAAGCATGCTGACTTTTTTGCAGATGCTGCCACCAATTTGAAGTTTGTGCTGCTTAATGGTATGATGTATTACTTTCTTGCTGTCAAAGGCAGACCTGTATTAGATAATGCTTGTTGCTTCATGAGGCATCTGTTTGATGCTGTTAATTTTGTTGGATGAAAATCTAGATGCACTGGATATGCTGTAGATCTTGATCTCAATGTGCATTTTGATATGCACTGAACATTCAAAGTTTGGCATCCAGATGATAGCATTTGCTCAGGCTTTTCTAGTTCTGCCTTTACAGTGCTTAGATCTTATTTTATAAAGGCTCTACACCATCATCTGCCTACTGTAAAAAGAAAGAGATTATATAAGTTGAGTTATCCTAGCATTTTGTGCATTCACTGTGGTTTTACTGATGATTCTGATCATGTATTTTTATGTGAAAAAAATACTGATGCCAAGAAAAAATTGATTTCTAATATGGTCAGCAATTGGGCTAACGTACTGGGCACCGGCTATGCTGGGTGCTCTATAGTTTGATTTTTGTGAATGGCTGAATTGTTCAACTGCTTGTATATGGTTTTAGCCAAGAGTTTTGTAATAAAGAATTGGGTGGATGAAACCATGAGTGTGTTGGGTCCTGAATTCAATAGAGAACTGTTGATTGTTAACATGATCTGTGACTTTGCTGCAGACCACAGATCTGCTATCTGGGTGCCGAATGCTAGGCTGAGAGCATATTACGAAAAGCACAGTCTTTTGCTGAGGAATGAATCTCCAGCACCTGCTGTTTCTGGTTTGGCCTCTTGGTGGTCTCATAGAAAGATTTGTAATTTTGGTGTCAAATTGGGTATTCATATGTGTTTTGGCTTACATCCTGAATTGGCAAATTTGCATTTTGGTTTTCTGTGTGACTTCTCTGTTGTAGATAATTTAGGTGTGTAGTGTTGTCTTGATTGGCCTGAATGACTGGTCACATATAGAAAGAGCATGAGCCATGCTTAATTTAGGGTCATGTTTGATCTTATGTATTTAGGTAGTGGTTGGACTGCACTTGTTAAAATAAAAATAATAATAAAAATAATAATAAAAAAGCTTTAAAATTATAAATAATATTATGAATCAAAAATTAAATTATAATTATTATTAATAACAAATAAAAACCAAAACAAAATTATTAATATTATTAACTAAAAATTATTTGAAATTTACCAAAATTACAAATTAAACTATTAAGTCAAAAATATTTAATATATTAATAATTTTTATACTTAAAATAAAAATTTAAATTTATAAAAAACGAATTTTTTTGATTTAAAATAAATATTATTGTTATTGTTTAAAAAAAATTAATTTGTAAACTTAATAGAATTAAACCACTTTATTATTAAGTTTTATACTTTAAAAAAAGCTTTGAAAATTTTTTATAGCTTAAACTAAATAATAGTATTTTTTTTAAACTATTTGAAAAATATATCATATTTATCAAAATTTTAACAACAACATATAAATAATAAATTCGAAATTATTATTTAACAAAAAAAAATTATTAGAAATTATTATTTAATTAATAAAATAACTCTTTTTTATTAAATAAGTAAAGTTCAATTATTATTTAATACAATACAACAATTTAGTGTTTTAAATTAAATATAATTTATATAATTATTTTAAATAAAATATTATTAATTAAATATAAAAAACAAACAAAATAATTTTAAAACAAAATTTACAATATAACTTTTTATGGTATTAAATATTTATAATATATCTTTAAATAATACAACAAAAAAACTACCAATAATAACAAATACATAATTATTAATTTACTAATATATATATATATTTTAATATAGTTTTAAGTATAAAATTAAATAATTAAATATGCTTTCTATGACTAATTATTAATTTACAAACAAAATTAATCAATTTTATTATTACAGTCTTTAGATTATTAAAAACTAATAAGATTTTATCAATTTAATCTTTAAGCATAAAGTTTTACATATTATTATATATAAACTATTATTATTAGTACTTAAAAATAAAAATTAGAATATTAAAAAGATATTTAAATTTATATTAATTAAAAACTGGTAAAACAAATTAAAAATAAAAATCAATATTAAATAATATTGAATTAAATTACAATTCTTTAAAAAAAAAATTATTTTTAAAATACAAATCAAAAAATATTTAATAACTGAATAAAAAAATTGTTAATATAATACAAATTTAAAAAATAATTTTAGCAAAATAATAATAATAATAATAATAATAAATATAATTTTGTTAAAACTTTAAAACAACATATTAAAATATGTTTAATTATCAAATTTACATAAAAAAAAACATATACACATACAAAAATTAATTAGCATATATACAAAAATCAAGAATGATTAGTCGCATGTATACAATAAGTAATTTAAATTTACTTTATGTATTTATATGTTTTAATTTAACAAATCGTAATTGAACTATATTCATAAAAGCAATATACAAAATTAACTAGCATACATACAAAATTAATAACATATACATAACACAATTAATAAGAGCAGAAATGAGAATTATTTTTTTCCAAAGTAAATAATAATTTATTCTATTTTTATATTATATTTATTCATATTCATATTCATATTCGTTTTCATATTCATATTATTATTACTGAAATTTATAAATTAAAATAGATATAATTAGGTTAATAAGATTTTTCTTTATTTCAGTTTTTAATTAATTCTTTCAAGAAATTTTATTACTATAACCTAAAATATTTTAATTTATTAAATATTCTCATATCATTAAATATTTTACATTTATCAAATATTTTATCTTATCAAATATTTTACATTTATCAAATATTTTATCTTATTAAATATTTTATATCATCAAAATGATTTATATCATCAAAATAATTTACATCATCATTAAACAAATTCTTTTTTTTTCAGGTAAACAAACGTGAACCGAGGTTATTCGAAATTTCAAATTTTGTTTACCTAAAAACTTATTCATTATCAAATTATATAAAAAAATAAAATATTTAAACTGAAGGATATTTATTTTATTAGCGGCAAGCAATGAACGAATTTTAAAACAAAAAAAATACAATTCCATATTCCATATTTCATAATATATAATATAATATAATATAATATGAAGTAAAAAATTATTATTTTATTTTATTTTATTATAAATATTTGATCAATCGGTAAATAATAATAATAATAATAATAATAATAATAATAATAATAATACAATGGTGAAATATTTATTGAATCATTTTATTTTTTTTTGCTAAAAAGAAAATCAAATGATGATTATTGATATTTAAAAAATTATAAAAATGATGATAAAAAAGGGTTTATCATTTTTCAAGTTAAAAGAATGATTTATGATGATTCATGATTTGATATAGAGAATCAAAATCATGAATCAATGTAACATATCTCGATAATAAATAAAAAGGTATCATCATTTTTTTCATTAGATTTCATTTCATTTGGTAACAAAAAAAAATGCTTAAAATCAAAATACCTCGAAAGCCTCAGATATAGTCATAGTCGAAAAGAAATGAAATTCCGAAAAAGTATGGTATGTGTATTATGTATATTATGTATATTATGTAGTGTATGTATATTATGTATATTATGTATGTTATGTATATTATATGTTTTTGTATTCTGTATCGTATGATATGTATGTATGAATTTTTTAGAAAAAAATAAAATAAAATAAAATAGACCAAGAAAAAAATATTACAAAAATTACTTAAAAAGATTTGCTTATAAATAAATTTAAATAATTTCCCGAGCTTTCATCCCTATTACTCATATGACCCTTTCTTTTCTCCACAAAAAACATCGTTATATCAGTTTATAGGATATATTTGATATTTTCGAAATTTCATCATAATGATACGGAAATGATCTGTTATTCCGAGACTTGAAAAGATTTATCAGTTTTTTTACCAA
>JAAOMT010000009.1:1306761-1330126 GCA_016748015.1 Geosiphon pyriformis
TGCTATTGTGAACTGGTGCTTGCCACTATCGCGAGATGGTGTTTGCTACTATGTTAATCATTACCTTTCTAAGATTATTACTGTGCTATATTATGATTGAATAGTTTGTATTATTTTTATGATTCTTTTTGCTAAATTCTTAAACCGTAACACCACTGTTCAAGTTTAGTGTTAAAAACCATTTGTTTCTACCGAAAGCATTGAATAATTTTTGTATCCATGGAGTTGGATAACTGTCTCCACAAGTTAAACTATTGAGTTTTCTGTAATCTACACAAAAGCAGATCTTCCCATTCTTTTTACAAATGAGTACTATTGATAATAACCATGGACTCATTGATGGCTGAATTAGCCTGTTGTCAAGCATTTGATTGATTTCTTGACAGATGATCTTATGGCTGGCTGGTGGTACTCTGTATGCTCTTTGTTTAATTGGCATCGTGTCTTTGGTTTTGATCTGGTGTTGGATAATATCAGTTCTGCCAAATTTTTTTTTGCTGGCAAAGATGTCATTGAAATTATTAAGCAACATCTTAAGCTGCATATGTTGAAGTGGGTCTAAATTTCCCATGTTCATTTGTTCCAATTATTCTAATTGAAGCAAATAACATTCATTTTGTCTGTATATTGTTTGTGATATAATGTCTACATATCTACAAAGCTGTGGAAAATCTGGAATAATGCTTGGTGGTTGATCTTTTAGTTCCGTGCTCAAGTATTCAATGATAATTCCTTCTGGTATTGTGATAATATCTCTTGTTGTATTGTAGATGGGAATTTTGATATGGTTGTGGCTCTTGGCTGGTATGTGGAAATTGATAAGTCCAATCTCTCTTAATTTACAAAGGGTTGCTTTTGCTTCAAAAATCTGTGCTTGATCTTTCACTCTTCTCTCTATTGCCAACATGTACTGGTTATATGGTGAAATGGAAATTGCTTGACCAGTTGAGACAATTTCTCCTTGGCCAACAATTTTTTTCTCTGCCATATTAACTGGTATATCTATTCTACTTGTGGATCCAAATCTCTGTATCCCTCTTGCTGTTATCCCTAATTCTTCTCTGTTTCCCACTAATACTAATTAAGCTACTTTAACCAGAGGCAGGAATATTGCCTGTGCTATCTTTTTGTTTGGCTTTATAATATAGGCCTTTTCTGAGTCATTTTGTAGCATAATGATAATATTTCCTACATATCCCATATTAATTATTCCTTTTCTTATATTTATCCCTCTTTTCGCTAGATTACTTCTAGATGCTAATTGAACCATTTTTGTTGCTGGAATTTCCAATGCTATTTTCAAATCAATGCAGATGCATGAATGTAGTTTCAATTTAATGGCATCTTTTCCTAGATACCTTACATCAAACCCAACATCAGTAACATGCGCACGTTCTGACATAATATCTTCATTATTATCACTGAACCATTTAAGTTCCTGTTCTTTGGTGAGGTTAGGAAGTGCAATATATTGTTCATAGTTTGGATCGGAGTTTAAATCTGAGTTGAAATCATTGTCATTGTTTTCGTCATATTGGATGGAGCTAGAACTGGTGTTTTTGTCATCGTTGTTGTCGAAGTTTAAATCAGGATTAAAAATTGATTCTGATTCTGATGCACAGCTGTTGATTGGTTTTTCTTCCTCTTGGATTGTGTAGATCATGCGTGGTGGCAGATTGTAAATGAGGTCACACTCATTACAATATTGAAAATTACATAGAATCAAACAGTGGTCACATAGTTGAGTGTTTATTTCTTCCAACTGTTGTTCTTGTTCTTCTCAAGTAGGTGCCAACCATTAATAATGCTCATGGAATTCTTCCAAATTGTCTTCAATGTTGCCAAATACGTCAAACATTAAGACATATTCAGGTTCAGACAGAGCTAGGGAGTTGTTTTTGATTTCTAGTAGTTCACTGGTTGTCACATCTTCTGCCTTCACACTTACCATTCTTCAGAGTTCATGTTCATTGTATAGATATCCTTCCAATTATCATAATGCTTGTTTCCAAATGTCATCGATTCCCTTGCATACCCAGCCATTGATTAGGATTGTATACTGGCAGGTTTCATTGCACATTCCCCCTCTCCCAGGAATATCATTCTACATTCCTTTGTCAAAGAGAGTTTCCCACAAGTTAAACATGATGTATTATCTTATTTTCTCACTCGTTTTGGTCTTCCAAAGCGTTTGATGAGGCATGTGTGGCAATAGAACTTAGTTGCCATTTGGTATTTCTCATCATCACCACAGCATGTGCCCATTGATAACAATTTCTTGTTGCAATTGTATGATGCCATTAACTTCAATTGAAAAGTCATTGATTTTGCCAAGTGGGGTTTTGGTGGCTCCATCCATGGTAATAATCCTGGTGCTGGCAGCACGATCAACTCAGCAACTTAATTGATCCATGAGTTGTCATGTAATGATGCTGCCTGCTGAACCACTGTCAAAGATTAATTTGATGGAGTGGTCATCGACTTTGGCATCAGTGTACATGGCTGTGATCAGTTTCTCTTCAAGTGTTGCTCCATTTAATAATGGCATATCTGATAATTCTTTGAGTTCAAATGGAAAGATGGCATCCAAAGATTCATTTTCGGTGATTGTAACAGGTGGGATATTATTGGTAGATGGTTGTTGTTGTTCAATTCCCTGATTGCTAGATGTGGCATCTTCTGGAGTCACCAGAAGGCTTAAATAGTGTTGGGAATTCGGGTTTTGAGTGAAACCAGTGCCTAAATTTTACTGATGAGATCCTGATTGTTGATGAGAAGAGCTGGGGATTGGTTGATGTACAATTATTGCTGATCTCCAGTTTTGGGTGATCCTTGATCTTGGGTTCTCTGATGTCATTTGAGCTGGGTTTGCTGGTGGTGTTTGAATGGTGGGTGTTTGATAGATTGCTGGTGGCTGCAGTTGATATATTACTTGTGACTGCGTCTGATAAATTGTTTGTGGCTGTGGTTGATAAACTGGAGTTTGATAAACTGGTGGTTGATAAATTGGTTAATACATCATAAGCAGATAAGTGAGTTGGTATTAGTTTTGATTTGGTTGATAGTTCGGAGTCTGGAACTGGTGATCAGAGTTTCTATATTGATTTCCTGATTGTGAATTGCTATAAGTATGGCAGTTGGCTTTGATGTGCTCTTGTTTATCACAGTTGTGGCAGACACGCATCTCTGGCTGCCACAACTGATTGGATAACAATGATGGATGTAACTGATTTTGAAAACAATTTGCATTTCTCTGATTATTATGCTGTTAAGAAGGTTAATAAATTGTGTGATTGTCAGCTAAGTATCTCTCTAATTTCTGATTAATTGAATTACTGAATTGCTTTAATTTGGAATTCAATTCAGATGATCCATTCATTGCTAGATTCACAGCTTGAGCATGATTAGCTTTTAGTTCAGCTGCTTCAAAATCTCTGGCATAGGTAACTGTGGTTGAAAAGTCTACTGGATGCATTGGATGTACTCGTTGTAGGATGCTACTGTGCAATTCTCTAATAAATTGATTTAAAATCTGTGGCACTGTGAAATAGTTGGCTTGGATGACTTGTATTTGGCATAGATTTCTATGGAAGCATCCCAAGTAGGTAGTGACTGTTTCAGTGTCTTCTTGTCTGATAGTTGTAAAGGTGTTGGCTAATTTGTTAATACTATTATTGTTGCTAAAGTACTGCAAAAATTCAGTTTTGAATCCATTAAAATTTTGGGGTTTGACAGCGAAGCTTTAATACTATGCATCAGCAGTATCCTGGAGAAAATAAGAGATTGCTTGCATTGCTCTAGCATCATCTCAATTATTGGCTGTAATGGCTTTGGCTACATTATTTAACCAGACTTGGGCATCATCTTCTTTACCATTGAATTTGTTGAGTTTCATGATAGGTGCATAAGCCATTTGTTGTTGCTGTGATGGTAGAAGTTGTTGTTGTTGTTAAGGCAGTACTGATGATGGTTGTTGATTTTGTTGGTTTAGTGGTTGGATGGACTGGCCAATTGGTTCAATGGGTGGTTAATCGATAACAATAACTGGAGGTAAGTGTTGATTAATTACTTTGGGGTTTAAATTGTTCTGATTTGGTGGGGTTTGAATATTCAGAGTGTTGTTTTCCTGATTGTCCAAATTTGGCTGGATTTAAAAGTTCGGAGTTTCAATTTCCGGGTTTTTTAAGATCTGGTTTTGGTAAATAAATTCTTAATCCTCAGATTCTTTTTTCTTTTCTACTTCTTGTTCTCCTTCCGATTTAGTAATTTCCCAAAGACTCGCAATTCTGAAATTCAGTTGAGATGGCAGTGATCAAAATCCTGATGGCATTAGCAATCAAGATTTAAATTCTTCAAAATACTTATCATATGGTCCTAGTAGATTCTCTTTTTTTTATTTACTTTGGAATGGAAAACATCCAATTGCTGATGTCATGTTTGATGTGAATGCATCTGTTGATGATATATTGATGGCACTTCTAAGGATATAGTGGTAGGATGAGTTGTTTAGGGACTCAACTCTAGTTTTTTTCCAAGTGAGTGGTTGTATCCTTTGAGATGTTACTGCTGGTATTTGTAGTTTTCTTTTGTCTTTACTTGTGTAAGTAATTGAGTATCTTTGCTGTGTGTGGTGTTCAATTTCTTTGTTAATCTCAGTGATAATGGATGCAAAATTATGATTTGTGGATAGACTGGTGTTTTAATTAATTTGTTGTAAAAAGTTTTTCTTACTAATTCAATATTTACGAATGTTCTCAACAGATAAGCAATTTTTTTATTGATGTAGAAATTGAAAGCTGATTCTGCTAATATGTGATTATGAGTTAATCCCAAATGTTGACAGTAATGTTGAAATAAGGATTTCGCGAATCCTAGATGGTTTGCTCCAACGTTTTCTGATTCTGCCACATTTGGATGGGGTTGTTAGTACTGGTTCTCTATAGAATTATACCTCACAGGGAGCACCAAATGTTATGAGTGATTTTTTGAAGTCTCAAATCAAATAACAAATCCGTAACTTGGTGCTAAAAGTTATTCACATTAATGTTAATAATCTGAAGATTTTGTATTTAAAGGTTTCAGTTTAAGTTCTTTGTATAATGGACAGAAATTCAATAGTTGTTTTATCCATAGCTTCTCAGAATCACAATTCTGTCAATTTTTTTCTCAGCATGATGGCCAGCAATCCTCTGGTAAGTATTCCATATCTTCTGTACATGTCCTATTCTCTTGCAGGAGTTTTTTACCAGGCAATTTTTGATGTCAGTAATCTAGCACTTTATTTAACCAATTAGTACACAACAATGAAACCAAAAATAAAAATAAAGAAAAGAAATAAAAGAAATAATGAATAAGTCAAGGCAGTTTTGCAAGTTAATATCCTGTCAATAGTCATGATCAAGAGCTATTGTTCCAGTGTGTTTAAGTATCAATTACTATCAACATGAAGTATTGATAATGGAATTAGGTTTGAGATACCAAATAATTATTTATTGTGTTTGGAAGGTTGTCTAGATAAAATCTAAACTGGGAGGTCTGTCTTTTCAGCTTCTCATACTACTGCTATATATACATAATTGAGATTCTTCAATTCTTCGATTCCTCAATTTTTCACAACAGAAATTTTGGGATTTCTGGAATCCTGCAATTCCTTTGAGAGGAATCCTGGAATTCTGGAATTCTGTGATTCCTCGTGAGAATTCTGTAATTCCTGGAATCCTGCAATTCCTAAGAGGAATCCTAGAATTCCACATTTACTATGTTTACTTCTGATTGGCTAATAACTATGATAATATATATTCCCTATAATTCTATGAGTAACACTATTGACTACACATCAATTAGAAAGTCAACTACATTCTTTAATATTACTGTTAATATTGAAATCTTGTTATCATACTAATTAATAAAATAGAAAAGAAACAACTTTTGGTATTGTGCCTTAAAGGATGTAATAATTCTTGCATTTAATGGTTGCAAATGGGATGTTATATTGGATGGTAAGTATCTAATTATGATATTAGATAATACGGAAGGTTTTTTACCATAGAGACCAGTATTATCAAGCAATAACAAAATCTTTTTTTTCTTGTAACACATTTTTTCATTTAATGAATTAAGCCATTCACTAAAAATATTAGTTCGTATTCATGCTTTTATATTGTAATGATAAGTAATTGGAAGTGTATTTATATTAATATTGTGAAAACATCATGGCTTTGCAGTTTTGCCAATAATTAAAGACTGTGACTTGATGCTGTCTGTTGTATTACAAGCAAGAAGTATGATAATTTGACTCTTATCATGCTTGGTACCAGAGGTAGATCTTGTTGTCAAAGTTGCATTTAGTGGCATTTTAAAGAATAATGCTGTCTCATCAGTATTATAAACATTATTTAGATTATATTTGCTAATAATTTCATGCAGTTTCTCTTATTCTTCTGGTAAAATTTCCAAGGGGGCACTGTTTGCTTTGCCATGTATCTTAATGTGATGCAAATTATGATGTTTCTTGAACTTTTCTAACCAACCATTTGATGCTTTAAAGTTATTTTCTTTTGGAAACTTTTTAGCAAACTTGAGGGCTTTCATTTGTAAAAATTTTCCAGTAAGAATGCAATTAGTAGCTAGTGTTCCAAGCATCCATTTTCCCAGTGTATTATTTATCTTTGGAAACATTTTTTTCTGTTCTTTGTCAATTGACCAGAGTTGTTAGATACATTCTTTTCAATCTATTGGTTTAATTTTGTGAGTATCTTTGTTACAATAAAACAGTCAATCTTTAGATTAAATATTTTGATAAGTCTATTTGCTGAGTAGTCAGGATGCTCTAGTTTGTACTAACAGAGAGCTTTTTTAGTCTCCAAGGAGATTACTGCTTGCTTTTGGTTCATGTTTTTTGGCATGTTAATAAAAACACACTTTTTATTGCATTTTGCTTTTATAATGCATTGATGTATCTGTTATGTTTCAAACGTTATTTTGCTTTATATCTAATTAGACATGTAAAGTGTCTTATGTCATATGAGGTGCCTCAGATTATAAAAAATGGCCAAATTATAAAAATGAAGGTTTTAATTTAATTGTAGAATTTTAAGTGCAAATGACAAATTCTTGGTAAAAAAAAACCTAATTTTAATAATATATCTGCAACACTTTTTGCCTCTTACCCCCAACTGATAATCAATAATGAAGGCTGTCAATTTAATTTTCTGTATACTTATATAATTGTGTAGAAGATAGTACAATGTTATGTTGTTAAGCTTTTTAAACACAATAATACCTATATCAATCATGTAAACATCACAGCTAATGGAAGTGGTTGACAATTTATTTCCCCACTCTAAAAACACTTACTGACATGCTTCACAAGTTTATTAATTAAAAACATAATAATGAAACATAAAGCATCACAATCCATTTTCAACACCAATAAGGCAACACATTGTAAATTCATTTCATTAGTTATCTATGGTGTTGTATTGGTATTCAATAACTAAGTCAAGGTTTGTTTACAATATAAGATATCTGGAAGCTATGAGAAAAAGCCAGTTGATTGGGCAATTAAGGTACACAATATGATAATTGTAATTACAGAGGCGAAGTAGAAGATATCAATCAAGGTGTGGGCCAATATATAATTCAAAGCATCCATACAATACAATAAAAAACATTTCTATAACATAGCCTTGCAAGAAATTGAGATGTTTGGAATAATTACTACAAATAATTGGGTAATTATCAAAGTGATTTCAAGCAGAATTAATGATAATAGTAAAATTGAGATATTGTTAAGTTTGTGCTTTCCTCTTTTCTTGCCCATTAATGAGACAACATTGAATAAAAACCTTTTGTGTGGTCAACTTGAAAGTTTGTTTAGTCAGATCAAATGGAGTTTCAACCAACAAATTAAGTCTCAGGGTTTAGGTAAATAACAATGTATGGAATTCACTCTTATTCTGATCAATACTATCACACTTATAGCAATGACTTAAATTGTATATTGTAGTAAAACTCTCTGCATTAACTGTCTTTTGATATAATTTGACCCCTTTATTCTTGTCTTATCAATGCTTTTGCCATATTCATAGCAATAACTTAATCAATTCATTGCACTAGAATTCTCTGCATCAACTATAATTCGAAAAAATTTGACCATTTCACTTGTGTCCTGATCGATGCATTTGCTATTAAAGTAGCAATAACCTATCTAATTTATTGCCCCAGAATCTCCCACATCAGCTGCCTTTTAATACAATTTGACAGCTTGATCTATGTCCTGATCAACACATTTGCCATTAAAGTAGCAATGTTCTAATCGAATTATTGCTTCAGAATTTTCTATATTACTTGTCTTTTGATACAATTTAACAACTTGATCTGTGTCTTAATTGACACTTTTACCATATTGATAACAACAATCTAATCAAGTCATTGCTTCAAAATTTCTTGCATCAACAGCCTTTTGATATAATTTGACTCTTTGACTTTTGTTTTAATCAATATCTTTGTCATGCTGATAGCAATAACCTAAATTATTTATTGTAGCAGAATTTTCTGCATCATTTGTCTTTTAATATAATTTGACAGCTTGACCCATGTTCTGATTAACACCTTTGCTATGAAAGTAGCAATTTTCTAATTTATCTATTGCTACAGAGTTTCCAGCATTTAAACAGAATGGATAGTAAAAATCTAATTCGAGATTTTTACATTTTAAAAAATACTTCTAAACAGCCACAACAATTAACATGGCAATGATAATTCAGTTTGCTTACCTCCTAATAGCCTTAACAATTGATGTAACAATGATAATTCAGTTACTTACCTCCTAATGGCTTTAACAATCAATGCAACAATAATAATCAGATTTATTTACCTTTAGATAGTCTTAGTAATCAATGCAACAATAGTAATTCACTTATCTTTAGACAGTATTACTCATAGAAAAAAACAGATATAAGAAAATAGTAGACCAATAGGAGAATAGTATGTAGTATGTGAGCACATTGCTCAGCAATATAGAGCAATGTCAGAAAACACAGCACATTGCTCAGCAATGTGGAGTGATGTTAGAAAATGAGAGCATATCACTTAGCAATATGAGCATTGCTCAAAAAATTATAGCACATCACTCAGGAATGTGAGCGATCTTGTAGAATATCAATTATGTATATATAGTGGTAGCATTAGAAGTAGAAAGAACAGAATTTCTTAGTTAGAAACCTTCTACATCACAAATATCAATAAATAATTATTTACTATCTCAATTCACTCTCTACTATCAACACTATATGTTGATAGTAATTAATACTTAACCATACTGGAACAATAGCTTTTGATCATGGCTATTGATGGAATACTAACTTGTAATTGTTTTCGTTTATTTTTTTATTTTTCTTTTATTTCTTTTGTTTTGTTATTTCTTTGGTTTTACTAAAAAATTGATTAAAGATTAAGTGCTGAGATATAGACGTTATAGTGACTAGTAAAAGACCCGTGAAACAAGAGTAGAACACTTATAGATTTGAGAATAGCTTACCAGGAGAATTACTGGCCACTATGCTGAGAAAGAAATTTAACAAAACTGCAGTTTTGGAAAACGATAAATAAAACCATCAATTAAAATCTCTGTCTATTATACAAAGAACTCTACAACAAAACCTTCAAATATTAACACTTGAGTACCAACCAAGCACCAAGTTACAGATTTGTTATTTGACTTGAGACTCCAAATAATCATTTGTAATATTTGGTGCTCTCTGTGAGGTATAATCCTACAAAGAACCAGCACTAACAAATAAATCAACAGTGGCAGAATCAGAAAGTATAGGAGCAAACCATTTAGGATTTGCAAAATCTTTATTTCAACACTACTGTCAACACTTGGAATTAAACCACAATCAAATATTAGCAGAATTAGCCTTCAATTTCTATGTTAATGAAAGAATTGCCTATTTGTTAGAAACACCAGTAAACACTGAATCAGCAAGAGAAACTTTTTATCACAAATTAATCCAAAACACTAGCTTACTAACAAATTATAATTTCACATCCATCATCACTGAAATTAATAAAAAAATTGAACATCACATACAACAAAGATACCCAATCACTTATGCCAGTAAAGGCAAAGGAAAATTACAAACACCAGCAGTAATACCTCAACGGATCCAATCACCCACTTGGAAGAAACACAGAATTGAATCACCAACAAATTTATCATACCACTATACACCTGGAAGTGCCATTAACATTACATCAACAAGTGTGTCCACATTAAATATAACATCCATATTTAGACACTTCCCATTTTAGAGTAAACAGAGAAAAAAAGATTTTCTAAGACCATATGACACATATTTCGAAAGATTTAAGTTATGATTGCCAACACCATCAAAACTTCAATCTCCGCTACTG
Source organism: Geosiphon pyriformis (assembly GCA_016748015.1). Lineage (NCBI taxonomy): Eukaryota > Fungi > Glomeromycota > Glomeromycetes > Archaeosporales > Geosiphonaceae > Geosiphon > Geosiphon pyriformis. The sequence goes on from JAAOMT010000009.1 coordinate 1,317,181, forward strand.
CAACCAGATTTTGGAACCGCGAGTCTCTGGAAAGTAACAGATTCGGAAGAAGAACAAGAAGAAAAGAAAGAAGAATCTGAAGATCAAGAATTTACTTACCAGAATCCAATCCCAGAAAACCCAAATATTGAAACCCCAAATTTTCAGACTTAGCCAAATTCAAATTTGGAAAATCCAGAAATTGAGACTCCAAATTTCCAAATGCAGCACCATTAGAATAATCGCAATCTTAATATCAATAATCAACAACACTTACCTCCAGTAATTGTGATTAATCCAGCTTCACCAATCAATGAACAGCAATAGCAGCTACTTTAACCATCTCAACAACCACAGCAGCCGCTTTAACAGCTGTAACAACAACTGCAACAACCAAACATTGATTCAATGGTCTACACTCTGATAGCAAAACTTGAGAAATTCACCAGTGAAGATGATGATGTCCAAGTGTGGCTAAATAATATGGAGAAAGCCATTGTAGCCAATGGCTGGAATGACACCAAAGCCATGCAAGCCATTCCTTACTTTCTCCAAGATACTACCAATTCATGGTATCAAAGCTTGGTTAACAAACCCCAAAATTTTGCTGCATTCAAACTTGTATTTCTACAATATTTCAGCAACAATAATAGTATTAATCAGCTAGCAAACACTTTCATCACTATCAAACAAAGGGAAAATGAAGCAGTCACTACTTATCTAGAATGCTTTCATAAGAATCTGCACCAAATTTAAGCAATCCAGGCTGACTATTTTACAGTGCCACAAATCCTAAACCAATTTATTAGAGGTCTGCACAGTAGCATTCTCCAATGCATATGTCCAATACATCCAGCAGACCTTCAAGCTGCAGTTACTAATGCCAGAGATTTTGAATTGGCAGAACTTGAAGTAAATCATGTCCAAGCCATTAATCTAGTAATGAATAGATCATCTGAATTGGATTCCAAATTAAAACAATTCAGTGATTCAATTAATCAGAAATTGGAAAGATATTTTGCTGACAATCATGCAATTTATTAACCACCACAATAATGCAATAATTCAAAAAACATGAATTGTTTCCAAAATCAGTCGTGTTTATCATCATCTCCAAATCAGCCATGACAACAAGAGACGTGTGTTTACCATAACTGTGGTAAACAAGACCATATTAGAGCTGACTGCTGATTTTATAATAATAACTAACAATTGGGAAATCAATATCAAAACTCTAATTACCAGTTCCCAATTCCAAGTTACCAATCCAACCTAGCATCATATCAACTGACTTACCTATTAATGATACAACAGCCAATATATCAACCATCTGTATATTAACCTCCAGTTTATTAACTGCAGCCACCGATAATATATCAACCACTGCAGCCACAAATAATTTATCAGATACCCACAGTTCAAACACCATCATTAAACTTAGCTTAAATAACATCAGGAAACCCTAAATCAAAAGTTACCCAAAACTGGAGATCAGCAATGGTTATTTACCAACCAATCTCCAGTTCATCTAACCAGCCATCAGGATCATGACAGTGGAATTCAGGAACCGGGTATACTCAAAACCTGAGTTCCCAGAACTATTTAAGTCTTTTGGTTACCACAGAAGACACCTCACTCAACACTCAGGAACCCAAACAGAAGCAATCACTTACCAATATTCTGCCAGCCACTGTCATGGAAGACGAGTCTCTAGCAGCTATATTTCCTTTTAAAATCAAGGAACTAACAGAAACTTCTTTGTTCAGTGGAGCTGCATTTGAGAAAAAATCTATTATGGTGATATACACAGATGCCAAAATTAATGGTCAGTCCATCAAACTGATTCTAGATAGTAGATCAGCCGGCAGCATCATCACAAGATGGCTCATGGACCAATTAGATCACTGAGTTGATTGAGCTGCCAGTGCAAAAATAATTACAGCTGATGGAATCACCAAGACTCTAATTGGTGAAATAAATAACTTGCCCATAGAAATCAATAATATCACTGTATCAATCAAGGTATTAGTCATAGAAGCCACTCAATACCAAACACTAGTGGGTAATGACTGGCTGTTCAAAATCAATGCAACACTCAACTGGAACACCCAAAAGCTCTAGCTTAGCCAGAACGGACAACACACATGTGTACCAGCCATGTGTGGCCATTTCAAATCCATTATTATGCCATCAACTCCACTTATTGAATTCGAAAAAGAAAAAGAGAAACCTACTTGGGAAGCATACCAAATCTCTTGGCCGATGAAGACCACAATAAGCTACCACTGATACTTTCTTGGAATGACATGGAAAAAAGGAAGAAAAACAAAGAACTTATCTAGAATACTGACCAAAACTGGAAAACTGATAATGACCAAGACAAACCAGCCAACTGGGAGTGAGAAGAAACTGATAAGAGAAAGGGAAAGAAGAAAGAAGAAGAAACCATTCTCACCAACAGCACTTATAGTTTAAACACTTACATTTTATTACCACCATCCAATTATTATCAACCAAAATTGGAATACATTGATTGCGGCAAGAAATTGTCATCAATGAGCACATGCTATAGCGATAACAAGGAATACTCCATGACCACAAGATTCTATTACCGTCCATGCATCATAAAGTGCTTTGGACGACCAAAACAACAAGAAAAATGGGATAACCAATCATGTCTCACATGTAAAACTATTCTACCTAACGAAAGAATGTGGAATGACATTCCTGGACATGGAGAAACATGCAACGAGACATGTCAGTACACCATACTAATAAATGATTGGGTAAGCAAAAGAACACCAATCAATGATGCCTAAAAACAAGCATTGTGATAATTGGAAGGATATTTCCACAATGAAGATGAACTATGAAGAATGGCATATGTGAAAGCAGAAGGTGCAACAACCAGTAAACTATTAGAGATTAAAAATAATCTTTTATCTCTTCCTGAACCCAAATATGTCCAAACTTTTGATGTTTTTGGCAACATTGAAGATAACCCAGAAGAATTTCATGAACATTACCAGCATTTGGCATCTATTAGGGAAGAACAAAAGCAGCGTTTAGAGCAGTTGAACACTTAATTATGTCAACATTGCTTAATCCTATGTGACTTTCAGTATTGTAATAAGTGTAACCTCATTTACAATCTATCACCACACATGATCTACATGATCTCAGAAGAAAACAAACCAATAAGCAGCTGCACATCTGAATTGGAATTGATTTCCAATCCCAATTTAAACTCTGACAATGACAATGACGAAAATAACAGTTTTAGCTCTGTTTAAAATAACAACAATTTTAACTCAGATTCAAACTCCAATTCAAACTCTAAACAATATATTGCTCTTCCAGACCTTACTAAGGAGCAGGAACTGAAGTGGTTTAGTGACAACAATAAAGATATTATGTCTAAATGCGCACATAATACTGATGCAGAGTTTGATCTGAGATATCCAGAAAAAGATCCCATCAAATTGGAACCACATTCATGTACTTGCATTGATCTAAAAATAGCACTGGAAATTTCAGCAACAACAATGGTACAACTAGCATCTAGGAGTAGTCTAGCAAAAAAGAGGATAAACATCAGAGAAGAAATAATTGACACAGGATACATGGGAAATATTATTGCTATGCTACAAAATGATTCTGAAAAGGTCTATATTATAGAGCCAAATAAAAAGATAGCACAGGCAATATTCCTGCTTCTGGTTAAAATAGCTCAGCTAGTGTCAGTGAAAAATAGGGAAGAATTAAGGATAACAGTAAGAGGGATATAGGGATTCGGATCAATGGGTAAAATAGATATACCAGTTAATATGGTGGAAGAAGAGGTTAGTGACAAAAGAGAAATTATCTCAACTCATCAAACAATTTCCATCCTGCCATATGACCAGTACATGTTAGCCATAAAGAAAAAAGTAAAGAATCAAGCTCAGTTGTTTAAAGCAGAAGCCACCATTTGCAAATCAGAAGAGATTGGACTCACTAATCTCTACATATTAGCCAAAAGCCCCAAAAATATTAAAATCCCCATCTACAACACAACCGGAAATGTCATTGAGATACCCAAAGGAACCATTATTGGATACTTAACCACTAAAGTTGAGGACCAACCACCAAACCACATTTCAGATTTTCCACAACTTTATGAATATGTAAACATTATATTACAGACTATATACAGATGAAGTGAATGTTATCTACTCCAACCAGAACAATTGGAACAAATCAACATGGGGAATCTAGACCCATTTCAACAAATGCAACTAAAGATGTTACTCAGCAATTTCAATGACATCTTTGCAAGTGAAAATGAATTTGGCCACACCAACATCATCCAGCATCAAATCAAGATTGGAGATACAATGCCAATTAAGCAAAGAACATACAGAGTACTACCAGCTAGCCATGAGATTATTTGTTAAGAAATCAATCAAATGCTTGACAATAAGCTAATTCAGTCATCAATGAGTTTATGGTCATCACCAGTGGTACTAGTCTGGAAGAAGAATAGAAAAATTTGCTTTTGTGTAGATTACCAGAAATTGAATGAAGTAACCAAAGAAGACAGCTACCCAACTCCAAAGATCCAAGAACTATTTGACGCTTTTGAAGAAAATAAATAGTTCTCAACACTAGATTTAGATAGTAGTTACTGGCAAGTAGTCATGGATCCAGCTGACAAAAAAAAGACTATATTTATACAAGAAAAGGGAATTTTGAATTTGAAGTTATGCCATTTGGCTTGATAAATGTTCCAGTGACATTTCAACGATTCATAGAAATTGTCTATACTGGATTACTATGGAAATTAGTAGTCATATACTTAAACAACACAGATGTATTTTCTAAAACATTTAATGACCATCTACATCATCTTCAACAAGTATTTGAAAGACTCAGATGAGCAGAATTGAAACTAAATGCCAACAAATGCTTCTTTGGCAAAACTGAGCTCAAGTTTTTGGGACATGTGGTAAGCAAAGATGGTATTAAAACAGATCCAGATAAGATTGCAATAGTAAAGAACTTTCCAGTACTAACAAACTTGCCAGAACTAAGGGCATTTTTGGAATTTGCAGGCTATTATCAACACTTCATCAAAGACTTTTCTAAACTAGCCCAGCCACTTTACCATTTACAAACCAAGAATATGAAATATAAATGGACTGAAGCTCAACAAGAGGCATTTGACACATTGAGAAGAAAGCTTATTCAAGCTCCAGTATTGATGTATCCAGATCACAGCAAACCATTCATTATTACTACAGATGTATTAGGTTAAGCATTGGAAGCAATACTATCACAGAAAAGACCAGATGGAAGAGAACATCCAGTAGCTTATGCCAATAGAAGCTTAAGTCCAGCCAAAAAAAACTATGGAACACCAGCATTGGAACATTTAGCAATCTATTGGGCAGTCATGAAATGGAGAGAATACTTGAGTCAAAAGTTTGAAATATATACGGATTACAAGGAATTGACTTCAATCTAGAAACAAGAATTTGTAGATGATCACCATATCAGATAAAAAATAGAACTTTCACCATTTAATTATACAGTACATTATAAAAAAGGAAAAAACAATGGAAATGCTGACGGATTGTCACAAATAAGACAAATCTAAAAACATTTCAACCCAAAAATATAACAAAACATGAATATGTAAAAATACCAACAACTTCAACATTATATAAATACCCAATCATTCAAGGAGAAATTATCTCAAAAGGAACAAAACAACATAAAACAACAATCAAAATATTTTATTAATCATCAAAATATATTTTACTGGAAAAACAGAAGAAATTCAGATCAACTAACCAGAGTAATCACAGAACCAGAAAAAGAGACAATATTATTCAACATGCACTCAAATCCAACAGCAGGATATTTTCATAAAGAAGCAACTATAAAAAGAACTAGAAAAAGATATTATTGGTCATCAATATATCCAGACATTATCCAATATGTTCGAAATTGTGATGCTTGTCAAAGAAGAGAAGGAACAAGACCAAGTGAACCATTAAGACCAATTAAAGTGGGACAACCATTTGATCATATTGGAATTGACTTAGTCGGACCATTAACAATTACCAGTAAAAGCAACAGATATATTGTAGTAGCCATGGATTATCTTACTAAATGGCCAAAAGCAAAAGTCATTCAAAGAGCAGATGCAGAATTCATTGCCAAATTCATTTATCAAGATTTGATATGTCAACATGGATGTCCAAAAGAACTACTATCAGATCAAGGAACTTATTTTGTGAATAGAACATTAACAGAATTAAGTCAAAAATTTGGAATCAAAAGACCATTGTTATCACCATACCATCCACAAACCAATGGACTAGTTGAAAGATTCAATAGAATACTGTATAAAGCAGTTGCCAAGATCAGTTAAGAAAACCAAGATAAATGGGATTTGTTTATACCATCAGTACTATTTGTTTATTGGACAATGAAGCAAGACACTACATAAGCAACACTATTTGAATTAGTATATGATAGAACAGCAACATTACCAGTTGAAATAGAAGTTAACACTTATTCAATTGAACCAATAACTGAAGACAATTTTCAGGAAACATTGCTAAGAAAAACATATGACTTGATGAAAACTCTAGAAAACAAGTGACAAAGAGCAGCTGATAACATTCAAAAATCACAAGAGAAACAAAAAGAGAGACATAATAACCAACTACCAGACAAACCAGTTAAATTCAAGATTGAAGACAAAATACTTCTACATCATACTAAAGCAGAAAAACAATGGAGTGGAAAATTTGACCTCAAATGGGATGAACCATTTCATATTGAAGAAATTCTGGGAAATAGAGCTTATAAATTAAGATGGGACAACAGAATTTTAGCCAAAGCAGCACATGGTAATTGACTAAAACCATATCACCAGATAGCATTATCATCTACCAATAACATTTTACAACTGGAAGTACAAAGAATACTAGTCCAATCAGATAAGATTCCACAAGATCTGGAACCAATTATATTTATTGAACCAAACACGTCAAATTGAACAAACCAAAGAATATATAAAGACACAGTATATGCAACAAAAACAACCAAAAAAAATGGAAATACCAAATCATATTCACACTATAGCTTAACAATTATTCCAGGCCTTAAGTGAACAACAGTTAGACATGGAAATTGTTATTAACAACCAAATAATTTGCTATTGAAACAACCAAAGAAAAACAAAGAATACACTATACCAGTGACCACCAAAGAACAATAAAAACTGGACAAATAACTTAATAGAAAAAGTGAAGAACACTTTTGGGAAAATCTCTGTGATGGCACCAACAGAAGAGTTTATGAAAAAAAATTAGAAGCAATGAACAGAATGACTTCCAATATCATATTGCTATTACCAGTTAGGTCAAAAGTTGAACATTCAAGAATTGTATATCCACAAATCCAAGAGAATATTTAACCAAAACATAATACAACAAATTGAAGAATTTATTAGAAAGAAAACAAATACAATGCTACATGTGAAAACAATTTACCAACTGCACAACATATTTCAGAACTATCCAGAAATACTGTTATACTCTGACATGGAAACCATAACTATCAATCAATGGTGAAAAATGAACAATATACAAGTAGAAGATGTAAGAAACAGAGTCGAACAAACAATACTTGAAAAAGAAGTATTAGAATTAATTTAAAACAAAGATTTTGACAGAGCTCAATATTAAAAAAGTGGAGATAATGTTACTCATAGAAAAAAAACAGATATAAGAAAATAGTAAACCAATAAGAGAATAGTATATAACACGTGAACACATTGCTCAGCAATATAGAGCAATATTAGAAAACACAGCACATTGCTCAGCAATGTGGAGTGATGTTAGAAGATGAGAGCACATCACTCAGCAATGTGAGCATTGCTCAAGAAATTATAGCACATCGCTCAAGAATGTAAGTGATCTCATAGAACATCAATTATATATATATAGTGATAGTATTAAAAGTAGAAAGAGCAGAATCCCTTAGTTAAAAACCTTCCACATCACAAATATCAATAAATAATTATTCACTATCTCAATTCACTTTTCACTATCAACATGTAGTGTTAATAGTAATTGATACTTAACCACACTGGAACAATAGCTCTTGATCATGGCTATTGACAGAATACTAACTTGCAATTGCTTTCATTTATTTTTTTATTTTTTTTTTATTTTTTTTGTTTTGTTATTTCTTTGGTTTTACTAAAAAATTGATTAAAGATTAAGTACTGAGATATAAATGTCATAGTGACTGGTAAAAGACCCGTGAAACAAGGGTAGAACACTCATAGATTTGAGGATAGCTTATCAGGAGGATTACCAGCCACCACGCTGAGAAAGAAATTTGACAAAACTGCAGTTTCAGAAAGCTACAGATAAAACCATCAATTAAAATCTCTGTCCATTATACAAAAAACTCTACAACAAAACCTTCAGATATCAACACCTGAGTATCAATTAAGCACCAAGTTACAGATTTGTTATTTGACTTGAGACCCCAAATAATTATCTGTAACAACAGCTACAACAATCTACACAAATATATTAATCAAATTTGCTTACCTCTAAATGGTTATGGCAATTAATATAACAATGATAATCAGATTTACTTACTTTTGGATAGTCTTGACAATCAATGTAATAATGATAATTTACTTTACTTATCTTTAGATAGTTATGGCAATTATCACAGCAATACTAAATAAATTTACTTAGTGGCTTGGACAATTATTCAATATTTGCCACCAAGACAAAGCAGAGCATACTATTTTACACCAATTTGCTTGTTGTAACTTTTAAAATTATACCAATAAAATAATAAATTAATGAATAAAGCAAACAATAATAGATTAATATAAGTCTTATTATTGCAATACTTAAATGCAAAATAGGGTTGACATTTAAAATAATATTTGGGCACTTTTTATAATCTGAGGTATTTTACATATCTAATTAAATATGAGATGACATCTGATATTCATATCTAATATTATATAATTATAGTGTGACTATAGAGAGTGGAAATTACTTATGTTCTGCTATTATATTTGTGGGAATAGAAACTATAAAGAGATATATATAGTAAAAGTGACTATAAAAAGATAATATTATATATAAATGGTTTTGGTTTTTAAAAAAATATGATTATAAGAAGATAGTAACTATAACCAAAGAGACTATAGAGAAAGTTCACTGTATTATTTATTTATTTTATTTTATTTTGTTATTTTGTTTTACTAATTAATTAATTAAAATTAATTACTAAGTATTATTTGCTTTATTATTAAATTATTGTTTATTATACACAAAACTTTATCAATAAAACACTTTTAAATAAACCAAAGTTTTTAAATTTAATTAAAATAAAAATATTAACTTATAAACTAATACTTAATTCAACTATTTATAATACTAACCAATTTTTATTAATTTTAAAAACAAAATAAGTTATGCTTTTAAACATATTTCTAAGTAATTAATTTACCAAATTACTTGATATTACAAATAAATTTGTAAAGTTATATGAATTTTTCATAATTTGGTGCTTAAATTAATTATTACTGTAATCTAAAAAATTTTTAAAATTTTTAATAATAAAAATTCTTTATATAATAAACAAAAATTTAATAAAATAGTAAATAATATTCTGTATTTAATTTTTTTAATATAATAACTAATTTATTTTAATATTTATATTTTTTTAATAAATAATCTTAATTTTTATAATTATATATACATTTTTTTTTGGTGTTTTTTATTAAGCAATTCTTGATATTATAATTTTATTGCTTTTTTCTTAATTAATTTGTAAAATAAACAAATAAACAAAAAAAGTAATAATAATAAAAATTAATATTTTGTTAATAACTATAATTAAAAGCTATTATTTTAATATTATTAAATATATATTGTGAATATTACTAGTATTAATATAAATAAATTAGATTTTAATAAGCTAAATATAAATACATAAAATAATTATAGTTGTTAAATATTGAATTTATTTAATAAAAATAATAGAAAATTAAACTGATTTTTAACTAAGCTTATTTATTTTTAAAATAATCTGTTTTTTTGGCTTTTAATACTTTTACTATATATACATAAATCTTTATAATACAAAATTCTTAAAATTTTTAAATTTTTTTAAGTTATTATTGAAATTTTTGGCATTTTTAGAATTTCTGAAATTTTGATATTATATATTATAATAATCTTTTATTCTGTTATTGACTATTTATACTATTATTTTTTTCTGTTTTTTATATAAATGATATTAATTTTAATAATTAAACTAACTAAATAAAAACTAAATCTATAATTTTTTTTTGTTTTTTAATATTGTTTTTAATAATGTTTAAAAGACTATTATTAATTATTTTTTTGATGTTTAGTATTTTTTTTAAAATTAAATTAGTTTTTATTAAAACTGTTTTTTAGTTTATATATGAATTCATTAATATTCAAATTTGTATCCAAAAATAATATAAAGCTTTTCTGTATAAAGTTTGATTTATAAGTTTTTTTAAATATTGTATTTTAAGTTAAATTTATTGAATTTATTTGTTTTTTTACTCTTAAAATTGTTAAATTTTTAGTAGTATCTAAATTATTTTTTTGGTTGTTATTGTTCTATATAATATGTTTTTAAATATATTTGCTGTTAATATTATAATAGCTTTTAATATTTATAATAAAGTTTTAAAAGTTTTTTTAAAGTTTATTAATATTTGACAATATATTATTATCTATTTTAAGTTTTTTAATATAATTACAGTTGCTTTAATATACTAATTAGTCTTAATAAACAAAAATATTATTAGATTTTTTTTTGGTAAATCAAAGAAAATTTTTTTATAATATATTTAAAACCAAATTAAATGATTTTTTCTCTTATTATTTAGTTTTTAAAATTAATAAACTGGTTTTTTAAATTAATAATTATATTTGTTTTATTTTTTGTTTTCTTAAATCTGTTAAATAATTATAAAATATTTTTAATTCTTTTTTTTAAATTTTTTTTTAAGTTTATTATTGGTTCTAAGTTTTTATATTATTTTATATTAATAGAAAATTTTATGTTAAAACTTTTGTTTTTTTGGTCTTTTTTTTTGCTGTTTTTGTTGTTAATTTTATAATTAAATTTAGATTAAATTCTTTAAAATCTCAAATTTTTGTTTGGTTATTTATTTTATTTAACGCATTTAACAAGTGTAGCCCAATTGCTATCTAGTACATAGAACCAAACTAAGAGGCTCAAACTAAATGCGACTCACGCACTTTCTACATGTGGCTAGCCACTCAGGCCAGACAAGGCAACACTACACATCTATAACTACCCGCATACTGCCACCCAGACCAGAAAAGAAACAAAAAGGCTTCCGATGACCAAAGCTAACAGCAAAGAAATTGGCCAAACCAAGCAATCTCACAATACTATCAGACAAAACCGAAGACACACCACAAGGGAGCCCAGAAACAACACCAACATCACAGACCAGACCAGCCTTCTCCATCACCACCCAGTGGCTGGCTCTAGCCAACTATACTTTAGCACGATGTAGACCAACAACGAACCTGACATAATCAACAATCCTAGCAGTGGCCATCTTTCTATCCTCAAAAACATCGCAAGCCTCCTTATACCACTCCTCCAGCACAAACTCTTTGCACACCAAAGTGTACAGCCCAACATCAATGGAACATTGAGACAAAACCCACAACACAGCAGAAGCAGAGAAACCACCAGCCAAAGCTGACCAACGAGCAGAAGCCTCCGCCAAAATCTCACCACGAATGCCAGACTCATGAACACAAGTAAAAACGTGGTCAGAGAACTCCACCTCACCACAAAACAAACACAACACACTAGGGTAGCATTTATCATACAATCTCTTCCTAATGGCCACTGGCAACCTTCTGTGCACAGCCTTCATAACATAAGTGCGAAGCGATGAGGATGCGCGGCTAGTGAACCCAGCAAGCATATGAGAATCAGGATGCCACACCTTCGCCGTGACAACCCAGTCTATGCAACCAATCATCGCATCCGGAACTACATCACAACCAGGCCCAGCTTCCCAACGAGCACAACGAATTGATCGAAAAATATTTCTGACAAAATAACGGGCATTACCAGAAACAGCGATACCCTCAGCAACCAAAAAATGTTCACGCACATCGGCACAAAGGGAAAAGGGAGACCCAGAGGCAGCCCCAGCAGCCAAGTCAGCTCTCACATTACCAGGAATCCCAGAGTGTCCTTTCACCTTAACCCAACTCACACTAAGATTCTTATCCCTGACCAAATTGAAAATATGACGCCTTTCCAGCCAGCATTGATTATGGAAATCAGGAGCAACCAAAGACATCTCAGACACACATGTGTCAATGGCAGCCTGGCTGTCAAGACGCAACACCACAGTACTTGAAGAAGGAACACACTCCAAAGCCAAAGCGACAGCCTGTAACTCGGCCATAGTAGATGACAAAAGACCACGAACAGTGACACCAATACTCATATCCAAGACCGGAAAGTATGCAGAAGCACCACAGGCGACCTCAGCAGAGCCTGCATTCCTCAAAGACCCATCCGTGAAAACTTCAAAAGAGCCCGACCAAATGTCATGCAATCCATCTTTAACCGCAGAAAACTCCCCAGACCTCAAAATGTCCAAACCAAGCTTTTCTGCTGAGCCAACAGAACCAGAAAATGAGTAACCCTGACCTTTCAAAAACTCAGAAGAAACCATGAACCAGTGAGGCACAGGGCCACATGGATCCAACCTCTTCCAATGACAAAAAGTTTTCCAATTCAACAAAACACCTTTCTTATCAAAAAGCCGATCACCAAAAGCGACACCAAAACGTTTAAGAGATTTGACCGAATCAAAATACAGAGACTTTCCAAG
>JAAOMT010000009.1:1330162-1374889 GCA_016748015.1 Geosiphon pyriformis
CCTCAGTCGACAGAAAAATACCCAGATACCGATGTGCTTCCCCTTTCTTGGCAATAGAGATTGGCTGACCACAAATATTCAGTGAAGCAACTTTAACGCCCTGATTGATGGGAATAGCCACCGTCTTCTCACTATTGATAGAAATGTCATTGATCACAAAAAATTCACTGGCAATGTTCAGAGCATATTGAGTAGAAGCCTGACAATTTCCAACCCAGATCGTATCATTGACAAATGCACCAGCCGAAAAATACGATGTCAAACCACTACTGCCCTCAATTCTGCCAGATTTCGAGACAAACTTAGTATCAATTCGGTACCCACACAATTGTTTGTGCCTTTTAACCTCACACAAAAGCGGATCATAAAAAATCCTCCAAAGAAGTGGCGAAAAGACCTCACCCTGGTCCAGCCCATCATGCACCTTATAACCACCAGACAAACCAAAGTCAGTCATCATCCTATTAACCCTATCCTTATGAATACCACCAAAAAACCTTATGAACCTCTCACACATCTTGACACACTGCAAACTAGCTCTTAAATGATGCCACCCAACTGAATCGTAAGCTTTCCGCATATCTTGCAAGACCAACCATAACTCCCTATTCTTCTTAATGGCATCCTCAATTACCAAACCGACAGCAAACACCAGAGATTGTGTTGATGTACTCTTCAGCACCGAAAAGTTGTCCCCCTGAAGAACATTGAACTTGCTACAAGCCATTGAAATACGGTCAGACAGAATCTTGGAAAGAATCTTCTTGACAGTCTCAATCAAAGCAATGGGCCGAGTGTTCGTAAGAACTCCATCCCAGTCATAAGGCTTAGGAATCATAGACACCCAAGCCCTCTTCCACAAAACAGACACCACACCACCTGATAAACATTTATTAAACAGCACCAACAGACACCCCAAAACTACCTCACCACCATGTTTCCATAATTCATTAGGAACACCAGACAAACCAGTAGCCTTGCCATTAGGAAGACCACCAACAACAGAAAGTAACTCGCCCATACTGATTGTATTCATAACACCTGAAAAAGCATCATTCCGAACATAGTCCAAAGGCACGTACTGACAAGCCCAAAGATCAGGAAGCACTGACTGCACAGAGTGTTTCCTCGTCCACCCCTCCATTATTCCATCCACACTGGACTTCACCTCTTCAAGCAACAAAACCAGATCATCATCAACTATCAAGTGATCCAACACAACCTTGCGAAAAGGCTTTTCCAACACACTCCTGATCATACTATCCTTATCCAAACAGAAATTATCCATGCGCTTCTCAATCGCCTTCCTAACCGAAGCTTCCTCAGCCAACTTTGATTCAAACATCTTTGACCTCCTGTAATCTCTACGAACCAATGACAAATGCCTAACAACAACATCAGATTTAACACCTGAGCCAACCAAATCCTTGAAAGCACGAGCCTTTGCGTCATCCAGAGTTGACCATTTACTCACAAGATGATCAGTGCCCAGCAAGTCACCAGAGCAAAATTTCTTGACAATCTTGGCCACCAACAATTCCAGACCAAGAAACCTAGAAGAATGTTTGTTTCTCGAACACTTGAATTCACTAAACCAATGCCTCGAAAATGTCACATCAGCAGAATCCACCACAGCTCCCACCAGAACTGCCCACATAGCATCCACATCACCACGTATTTCGGCACCAGAGAACACCTCACCCAAAAACAAAAGTTTAGCTGACGAGAGATCCTTAAACTTAGCCCATCCAACACAGTCAGCATTCCTGATTTTGAACTTCCAACGATCCTTATTCGCCTGCTTGCGCAAACTGTTCAATTGTATATCTAGAAGCCCACCCAAACCGACTGAAACCACAACTGCCTTGTGATCGGTGTCAAAGAAATCCGAAACAGAGACAACTTGATGACCAGCAACAGCAGAAGACAGATTACCACCAACAAAAATGTAATCAATCATTTTCCCAACCCCTCTCGAATTGCTCCACGTATAAGAATTAGCCAAATGATGACCAACAAATGAATTGACCAAACCCAAACTCAAACAAAACTTGAAACTAGCACTTCTACCAAATCCATTTTCATTAAGGTCCCCACCCAAGACAACAAAATTGCTGGAATTGACCACCTTTGCAATGAGGGTGTTAACTTCAGAAGCCTGACCAAATCTAGCCCCAGAGGAGGCATCAGCATACAACCCCAAAACAGTAACCGAGAGCTTGCCCTTAAACAGAAGCCGAACAGAAATAACCCGACCAGGAATCTCCTCCACCTTGGATACATGATGGGCCAAAGAAGTGTTCATAACAATCGCAACCCCAGCACCCATGAAACCCTTATCCAAGCCAGAAGAAAATACTTGCACTCCATCAAACTTATCCTTTATCTACGGCCCAGAAGAGGATCTCAACTTAGTCTCAGTGATAAAAGAAACCATATTTCCCGAGTTCACATGCCAACGAACAACATCCGCTTGTTTCGCAGGAACATTGATATCCCAAACATTGCACGTAGCAAATTTCCAAACTAAACCACTCATTAAGATGGAGGAAAAGCCAACGAACCCGATCCAAAATGCAGATGATCCAATCTATCCAAAACTGAGCGAACTGAAGCCTCAAGAGCCATCATATTCGATTCCAAACCACCAATCTTGGCAGTCAAAACCTTAGAACTGCTCGGACTGAAATCAACAACCGACCCACCAACATTGGGAGAAGAAGAGGTAGATGACAACAACGTGCCATCCAACTCCAAACCCGGGTCCATATCTGAAACAACGGCAGTTGGAGACACCAAAAGAAGAGCTGAGGGAGAAGACGCCAATAGCACCAAGTCAACAAAACTTAACTTCTTTAAAATGAGTGAGACTTGGTCTAAGAGAATTTCTATGGAGCGTTCCAGCACAGCTAGGCAACCACCTAGATCAGCGGCACCAGACAAGGAAGAATCCATTAAAAAAGCCATCGAACCAGAGACCAAACTGACACCAGGAGCACCTGAAGAGACAATGCGAGAGGGGGAACTGCCTGCCACTTGGGCCCACGTCTTCCCACCAAAAGAAACTGGACGAGCGACAGGGGCCGACTTCTTCTTATATATCCCAGCTAGACAAATCCAATCTTGCTCAGAAACCACCCTTCTTCTTCGAACACCAGAATACACACCCAAGGAACAATTGACCGAAACATAATCAAATTGTTTACAATGAGCACAACTGGCCAAAAAAAGACCAGTCCAATGCAAACTCACATTTCTGAAAACTGGAACGGTACCAATAGCAGCCAATTTGGATGCCTCATCACCAAAACAAATTATGGCACATCTATCACGAACATATGAACTAGGGTTACGGCCGATATAACAAGTCTTCTCATCATATGATTCCAACAAATTGGAGAGGTCATGAGCATTAGTGCCAACTGGAAAAGTATAAAGTAAAGCCTGATGCTGATCCCTCAATACCCACATTTGTTTATCAATACATGCTTTTGCCACTCGGACCGAATCCTTTCCCATGAGCACAGACCATCTAGCTGTGACCAAATTAGCTATCTCAGATGATTCATATTCTACCAGGGCCTTTTGCCAAAGACCAATAAGCTGCACTTTGATTGAAACAATCTTGCCAAACCTAGAGAACACCGCCTCAATTGCCGATTTGGGAAGATCTACTGGGATTTCCTTGATGATCATCTCCCAATCTGAATGGCTGTTTACTTTTCTTAGATCATCATTTACCAAAATTTTCTCACCAATCGCCATTTCCCTAGCCTTATTCAAACTAATTTCAGATGTAAAAGAGGATCTGATGATCCCTGGGAATTTTGAGGGAGTTGAGGCTCCCCCAAATCCATCAACGCAATAAAAAATTTTTTTAATTGAAACCAACTTATCACCATTAGTTTTGCCAGGCACGGCAGATAGCTCAATGTCCAATGCAAATGATTTTGATGAATTAAAACTCTGTTTCTCCAGTGCACGTGACCCGACTGGAGGAAGGCGATTGGACCCACAAAATTTAGGACTTGGAAGAGGCAAAGTGTCTTCACCATCACTTAGAATGTTAAAAGAGAGAGGTGGCGGCTTACTGTTCAGAACATAGGTGCGGGTACACGTCTTCCTTGGCGTGGCATCGTTCATGTTGTCATCCAAACCTGCATCTGACTCTGCATAGCTAGTTTCCTCAGCGACAACATTTTCCAAGTTATCCAAGTCCGAGACGCCACTTACACTGTCCACTTCGCTGTTGACCTCGCTAGCCCATGACCATTCAATGTTAGGTCCGTCACCACTTTCATCCATAACGTTCGAGACACCAGCAGATGACTCCACCAAACCGCCAACCGCCACAGGTTTCTTCGGCTTCTTATAGGATGCACCGCGAGATTGAAGACCAACCGAACGCTTATTTTTGACACCAGACCGGGTCCCCAACCCAGCCGAAACGGACCCAGAACCACCAGCAGCAAAGCCCACCAGTTCCATAGCTACAAAAAGGAGAATGTCTGAAGAAATAACTGGAGAAAAGTGAAGGGGAAAAGGGAAAAGGAAGGCTATTTCAACGATGACTCAATGCTCTCATTGTAACTGGGAGATCAACAAAAGAAAGAGTTCGTTTGGTTATTTTGGTTAAATTTATTGTTAAATTAATTAATTTATTGGTTTTCTTGATTACTATTCTTTTTGTTTTATATAAAAAGTTTAAAAATATAATTAGTATTATTTAAAGTAAAATATTTGTTTTTACTAAAACTATAAATAAGTTTTTTTTTAAATATAACTTTAATTAAAATTAAATATATTTTTAATATTAGTTATATAAAAATTGTAATAATTTTTTAAATAATTAAGTTTATATTAAGTTGATTATTCTTTAAAAATATTAATCTGTTAATATTAATTTTAATCCAGATAAAATTATTAAATAATTAAGTAAAATTATTATAAATAATAATTTTTTGATTGTAATTTATATAAAATGTCTTTTTAAAATAAATTTTTAAAATAGATTTAATATAATTAGTTTAAATTAAACTTATATCTAATTATATATAAAAAATACATAAATTATATTTAAATTAAATTACTTAATTTAATTATTATATTAGATAATAATTAGATTATATATTAAAATAAAAAATAAATAAATAAATAATATAATAATTAAAATATAATCTAATATAATTGAATTAATTTTAATAAAATATTAAATATTTAAATAAAAATTATTTTGGTTTTTATTAATTTAATTTTTTAAATTAAATAATATTATAAAACAATTAAATAAAAATAGATATTAAAATATAACTTGTTTTATTTTACAATCAATAATAATTTATTAAAAATAACTGTATTATATAATACAATTAAATATTAATTTGTATTTATTTTAATAATATATTTTATTATTTAAATTAAAAAAAGTATTATTGTTTACAGCTAAATAAAAATACTTTAGTATAATTAATCTTAATATTACAAAATTAATAAAAAACTAGTATTCAGCAAAAAATATATATTTTTAATTTTAAAACAACAATAAAAAGTTTTAAGTTTTTAAAAAATATAGAATTAATATTTTTTAAATATTAAAAAAACATTATAAAAAAAATTGTTTTTTAATTTTAAATAATAATAATAATAATATTATTATTATTATTATTATTATTATTATTATTATTAAAGCTGGTTTTAATATATTTAACCAAAAACAAAAAAGCAATTTACAATAATTTTAAAATAATAATAATAATATTTTGTATATAAAAATTAATCAGTAATTTAAAATTATATTAATTAAAACTTAATTTTAAAATATAAACTTTATATAAATAATTTAATAATTAAAACAAATATTTTATATAACTTAAAAAAACTTTTTTTGTGTTTTTATAATTAGAATTAAATATAAATTATTAAAGTCAAAATTAAAAATTTTGTTTAATTTGTTAAAATTCGCAATTAAAAAATTGACTTTTTGGCAAATTTTTTTTTTTATTATTACGTTTAACGAGCGAAGTCCAAACACTACTTAGAACAATACATCAATGAAATGATCTAAATTAGGTGTGAATCATGCGCTTAATCACATGTGACCAGCCATTCGAGCCAGTCAGGACAACACTACACAATTATATTAACAGAAACCATATTACCAATATCCGAAAAAAATGAACAAGACTTACGAAAGCCAAAAAAAACACCAAAGGCTTCAGTAACACCAAGCAATTTAACCACACCAGGCAACAATCTCAAAACTGAACCAAAAACTGGAATGGGAATTGATCTGTCCGCTGGAATCAGGCCATTCTTTTTCATAAAAGCATGATACTTGGTATGGACCAACCAAATATTATTTCTAAAAGCAGAGCATAGAAAGCACATAAAATCAGTAATTTTAACACCAGCAACTTTGGGATCATGGAAGACAGTAACAGCCTCTTAAAGCCATCCATTGAAAACAAAACCCTTGTAAAGAGCCGAGAAAACTAGCAAATCCAAAGCACAGGTCGACATAAACTACAACACAACCAAAGAAGGAAGAGAGAGCCCAGAAAGTGACTTTCAAGAAGACATGCAGGATTCCAGAACCTGACAACAAGCCAAATCATCAGCCACACAAGAAAACACATGATCAGAAACCTCCACCTCACCACAATACAGACACAGAACACTAGGGTAACATTTATTGTAAATGCACTTCCAGACAGCCACAGGAAGCTGATGGTGCAAAGTCTTTATAAGATAAGTGCGAGTATCAGCTGTGAGTCTGCTAGTGAAACCAGCAACCATATACAAATCAGGGTGCCAAATCTTAGAAGAACTGAGCCAGTCAACATTTGAACGCAAACTACTAGCCAGAAATCCAGAACTGGAACCAATCTCCCAGCATGCATGACAAACCACATGACAAACATCTTGAACAAAGTGTCTAGAATTACCAGAAACAACACCACCATCCGCCAACAAAAAGTGTCCATCCACGTGAGAAGGAAGATACCACTCAGATAAAAACGCAGCATTAGCAATGCTATCAGTGTGGTTGTTCCCCAAAATGCCAGAGTGGCCCTTGACTTTGTGCCAACTAACTCTCAAATTCTTGAATATGCCGATGCTTGACCCAACATCAATTGCAAAAGTCAGGGCACATCAGGTTTAACTCAGACCTACAAGCATCTAAAGCTGCTTGACTATTTGAAAACAAATTAACAGAACAAACTGCAGGCATGCACTCCAAAGCCAATGCTATAGCCTGTAATTCTACTAAAGTAGATGACACTAAACCCTAAACACTGACACCTAAACCCAAATCAATGTTCTCAAAAAAAATGGCAGCCCCAGCTCTACAATCAGCTGTGCCCAAATACTTCAAAGAACTATTTGTATATACAGACAAACTATTGACATCAACCTGAGAAAGACGACTACAAGCGGCCACAAAATCATCAGACTCACAAAAGTTAAAAGGACCAGCACCAACTGAGACTGTAGAAAATAAATGAGAAGCCATAAGAAATGTAACAAAAAGATTGAACCATTCAGGAACCAGGCCATAAGGGTCCAGCCTCTTTCACTACTTGAAGGTGTGCCAGCTAAAAACAATGCCATAATGATTATGAAGTTAATCCACGAAGGCAATGCCAAAACACCAAAGAGAAGGTAAGAACTTGAAAAATAAAGACTTGCCAAGAATGACAGACATAGAAACCCCATTGCAAAACCAAAAAGCACTGGTCAAAGAGCCACCCAAAAACAAATTGCAATCAAGGAGAATGCGAACCATACCAGCCAAGAAATTATTAGAAACACTGACGCGAATATGAGCAGGAGAGATCAAAAGGTGAATGGGCCACCAACACAGAACCTGTAAGTCATGTGATCTGTGACTGAACAGATGCCCCAAGATCCTGCCAGAGTTTGCAAAACTAATAAGCAAAGTTACTTTACTCTCAGATTGACATTGTGAAAAAGATTTTAAATCATAAAAAAAAGGATAGTGAATAGTATCACTAGGAAAGTTCATTGGGAGACCAGCTTTTAGCTTCAAGCTCTTGTGAATCATAGCATCTCATTTATTATATACATCAACAGAAACATAGCCAAACTGCATTCTGTAGCTGATTATGAGATGAAGAACTGCTAACACCAGATACAAGAACTGCTTATCTAAAACTGCCTTCTTTAGAACTAAATTAGTAAAAAAATGAACGTCTGAATGTGCTTTAGTCAAACTAGGTCTTGAAAGACCCTCAGTTGACAAAAAGATACCAAGATACTGATGAGATTCCCTTCTATGGACAACAGAAATAGGCAAACCACTAATAAAAAGAGATAGAACACTGACCCTGCTGTTGATTGGAATGGCCACAGTTTTGTCATTATTAATTGAAATGTCATTAATTCAAAAAAATTCACTAGCAACATTGAGAATATGCTGAGTAGCAGCCTGACTACTACCAATTTAAATAGTATTATCAACAAAGGCACTAGCAGCAAAAAAAATAGAAAGCCCAGCCTGAGACTCAGTACGACCACTCCCAAAAACAAAATAAGAATTGAATCTGTAACCACACACACTCTCTTGACGCTTGACTTCACACAAAAAAGGATCATAAAATATGCGCCACAGCAGAGAGGAAAAAACTTTATCTTGGTCCAACTTATCAAACACTCAGTAACCATCAGTCAAACCAAAATCTGTCATGACACGGTTGGTTTAATCCTTATAAATACTACCAAAAAAGTGAACAAATTTACTACACATTTTGATCCTAACCAAGCTTTTCTCAAGGTGTTTTCAGCCAACTGAATCATATGTTTTCTACATGTCCTGTAAAACAAGCCAAAGTTCCCGGTTTTTTTTCAAAGCATTCTCAATTACTGAGCCAACCACAAAAATAGGAGACTGAGTTGTTGTATCCTTTAAAACCAAAAAATTGTCACCACGTATAACATTATATGAGCTGCAAGCCAGTGAGATCCTATCTGAAAAAATCTTGAATAGAATTTTGCAAGCTGTTTCAATCAAGGCAATAGGACAAGTATTCATGAGAACACCCTCCCACTCATAAAGTTTGGAAATTATCAAAACCCAAGCCTTTTTTTAAGGACTAGGCAACAACTCACAAGACAAACAAGAATTCAAAAAAACCAAAAGCAAACCCAAAACTGACTTATTACAACATTTCCAAAGCTCATTAGAGATGCCCGAAAGACCAACAGCTTTCCCATCAGGAAAACTGGTAATTACATGATGCAACTCATTAAAATCAATCTCACTCATCACCTCAGAAAAAACATCATCAAAAATGTAGTTCAAAAGTTTGTATTGACAAGACCAAGTATCAGAAAAATCATCAACCACCACACACTTTTTGGTCCATCCTTCCATGATAGCATTTACCTTAGACTTAACCAAATTAGGTTCAAGAACTAACTCATTGTCCACGACCAGATGGTCCAAAACCACTTTGCAAAAGGGATGTTCCAACACACTTTTGATTGTATGACCCTTATCCAGCTCAAAACTCTCCATCCTATTGGTAATAGCCTGCCTAATGTGAGATTCTTCAGCATGCTTAGACTTCAGCAATTTAGAAGAGCAGTATAACCTCTTCACTTTGGTCAAAGCAGAACAAATGTTATCAAATTTAGCACCAGAAAAGAACATAAATCTTACCATCAAAGTACCAGCAAAGTTAAGATTGTCCCATGTACCCAAAAGCAAAGCAAAACTGACACTAAAACTCAAACAAGAAGCCTTCACCAGCTTGGAAACTAACAGCTTCAGCTTATAAAACCTAGATGACACTTTATTGTGAACTGTATCAAAACCTTTGAACCATCTTTTCTTGAAAGCACCACCAGCTAAGATAACTATAATCTTGCGAATAACATTCCACATAGTGCCAAGATCAGAAAACTTCACAGCATCATCAAACGCACCTGATAACATAGTAGTGTTAGCAGCTGTAGCATTCTTAAACTCAAGCCATTTAGCCTCACTGGCATTTTTGACATCAAATTTCCAACAATCTTTATTCGCCTGCTTGCAAAAAGAAAACAAGCATGTATCTAATAAACCACCCAGGCCCATAGATACAGACACAGCCTGGTGGTCTGTATCAAAATATTTACCAACATCCGAAACACAATGATATACCAAAAAATTGACCAGATTTGGTGAAACAAACATGTAATCAATAGTTTTCATGACACCCCTAGAATTCACCCAAGTGAGCATCTTAATGGCTGGGCTTCCAATCAAAGAGTTAACCAACCCCAATTCAAAGCACTTTTTGAAACTTGCACACTTTCGAGAACCATTTTCATTAAAATCACCACCAAGGACAACAAAAGAAGACTCATTAATGGCTTTAGCAATAAGAGAGTTGATTTTACCAGCCTGAGAAAACTGAACCACTGATAAAGCACCAGTGTAGAGCCCCAAAATAGACACTGAAAGTTTATTTTTGAAAAACAACTTGATGAATAGGAGCCAACTAGGCACCTCAGAGACCTTGTAGATATGTTTTGCTAAAGAAGAATTCATGATAATCAACACACCAGCACTCATAGAACCAGAATCCAGACCAAAAGTAAAAACCTGAACACCATCAAATTTATTGGTCAACCATGGGTGAACTTTCTTTTTAAGCTTTGACTCTGTAAAAATAGAAACCAAATTGTTCATATCCTTGTGCTAATGAATGACATCATCTTGCTTCACAGGATTGTTCAACCCACAAACATTACACGTGGTAATTTTCTATACCAGACTACTTATTAAGAAAGAGGTAAAGAAGGAGTACCACCTGCTAAAACCAAACCATCCAAGTGCACTGATAGGCTCATGACCGAAACAGAGAGACCTTCCAACATGTTTTCCAATTTTACAATCTCAGGTGAGGCAGTTGAACCTAAAACAGCAGCAGTCTTGTCACTAGTAGCATTACCCGAACCCACTCCCATCACTATATCCTCCCCTTGATTCTGCAATGGGAGGGGTCACTGGCAGCTGACATCCAGGGCTAGACTGGGAAACTGCCAGCACAAATGATTCCAATCTTTTAGCCAACTTACCAATTTGTTTCATGAGGCTAACAAGACTGCTTTTAATGCTAACCAAACATTTTTCCAAATCATTTACTACTGGAAGGAGAGGTTTACCATTTCTAATAGAACCAAGCTGAGAGTCGTATTCAAAAAAAGTGCCTGAAAGAATAGAGCCAACCACTGATGCCCAAGTCTTCTTATCAAAAGCCAAAGGATGAGAAACAGGAGCAGACTTTCTTTCATAAATCTTCACCAATCTAAACCGATCCTGAGCCGAGAGAGGAGCTCTCTTGCCCTTCAGACTCGAAGACACACCAGCTGATTTACAATTCCTAGATGTATGACCAAGAGAATTGTAAGAAGAATACAAAGCAGCAAACAGGCATGACCAATGGAGACTGACACCTTTTATCACTGGAGTGTTGGCCAGAGCCTGATTCAGATCACTCTCAGACTCAAAACACACTGTGGTACAGTGCGCCCAAGTGTAGTTAACTGAATTGTGCTCGATGACACATGTTTTTCCACCCACTGAACCAATAAAATTCCAAAGATCATATGCATTGGTTCCCACAGGAAAAGTGTAAAACAACGCCTTAAACTCATCTCTGGAATCCCAAGTCTGTTTATTAACATCAGCTCTGGCCACCCAGATTGCATTTTTTCCAATAAGAATAGACCACTTGGATGCCAACAAATCAGCCTGATCAGAATTTCCCAAGTAACAATTGCTTTTTGCCACAGTCCTACCAACTGCATTTTAATTGACACAACAACCCCAAATTCTAAAACAGCTGCACGCACCGTCTTAATCGATGTATTAACAGGAATCTCCTTAATTATAATATCCCAATTTGTATGATTGTTTACTGGATGCTTAAGATTGGTGTTTACCACAACATCATGATCATTTGCCAACTTTTCAGCAGCCATCATTGCCTTTTCCGAAGTGAAAGTTGCACGAATAACTCCACCAAATTTTGAAAGAGTAGAAGCCCCTTCAAAACCATTCACACTTGAAAAAATTTTCCTGATAAAACTCAATTTTTCCTGAAAAGACTTTTTAGTGATGGCCACAAGATTAATATCTAAAGCAAAAAATTTGCAAACAGGCACTTGTATGGATAGTTTGATAAGTAGAGAGGGTGGAAGAAGAAAAGAATCATCTAATATGTTATTGTCTGTATTAACATTATCATAATTAATCACACCCAAAGGCTTCCTTAACACCTTTTTGGTCTTTACACACAAACTCTTTGGCGTTTGAATAGGATTCTCTTCTGTGAAAGCACTACTCTCACCATAGTCAACACTGGTTTCTTCAACCAAGCACTCCTTCTCCATGTCAATACTCTCAGACTCAGTAGTGTTATCTGTCTCAAAACTTTATGAACGAGCACCAAGAGCTTCAGCAGCAACCCCTTTATTATCAATATTCTTTGCCAATACACCTTCTTTTCTCTTCTTCCTTGATGCAACCATCTTGAAACCACCCTCAGAACCAGAAACTTTAATAGTCTTCTTCATAACAGCAATAACAGGGCCAACAGTGGCCTCGTAATCAAAGAATGGTTTTAACTTATTATACTGAATGGTAAAAAACTTCTTTCAAAAAAACTTTTGACTCTTTTTTGGGAATTTTAGATGAAGGAGAAAAAGAAGTTTTTTTTTCACAAATTTAGTTATATTTTATAAATTAAAAACTTTAATTAATTTAAAATATATACAAAGCTTATTTTTTAAATATTTACAATATAAGTAGTTAATTAATTATAATTGGTTTTAATTTATTGTATTAAAAATTGGTGTGTACAAAATAATAAAGTAAATTATATAAAGAAATAAAAATAAATAAATGCATAAACATGTTTATTTTAACATAAGTTTAAATAATTGATTACAAAAATATATATAATTTAAAAATAAAAAAATAAATTTATTAAAAAATAATGTATTGCCAAAAAAAGATTTTCAATTAAAAAAAAGTATTATTATAAATATTTTACTCTTTAATCATTAGATTTGGTGATACAAAATTTTAAATTTTTCATTGTAAAATATATAAAAAATAAATAAACAGTTGTTAACAAATATATTTTTGAATGAATATTTCCTAATTATATGCGAAAGTTATTAAAATACATTTTAGTTTATATTGACCACCAATTCACTATAGGATTTGGGTAGCTTTGTAATTTGTTTCCTCGCTACCCACGCTTGATGATCGTAATAGCAACATGCATTAGTTATCCAGAGTCCTCTATTCTCAATAAAATAAAATTTTGATCAGTTAAATCATCTCTTTTTGTGGATGTTCGTATTTTTGAGCTTTTTTATCAGTTTTGCAGTATCCTGTGGTTTAACGCGGTTCTTATTCCGATTTTTTACATTTGCAGTCTCGTAAAAATGGATCCCAATCTTGCCCTTATTGGTTTTCATGCGAGGTTCTTTATTGATTTTGCGGCGAGACTGTGATAGTTCTTTAACTTCTTCAATGTCTTCTTGTCCTGTAAGGTGAGATTTGCAAAGGTCAATTGCCAAATACGACCAAGATTACATAGTTGTAATTTCTTACTCTTTCGTTTAGCTTTCTTAGCATTTTTTTTCGAGGATATTGAAGTACTGATGATTTTTGGACGTGTCGGCGAGGATGATTCTTTTAAAAGTATGTCGGTATCATTCTCACTCAGATCAGAACCTTGATCATGATTTTGTTCCTTCTGTTCTACCTCTTCATCCTTTGGATTGGAGAATTGATCTTGGGTCACTTCTTGGAACAACTCAAGAGAATCAATACCTTCATTATTGCTTCCAGCATTTGATACTTTTGTATCAATCTTTATGTCCTGCAACAAATTTATGTTTATAATGTGCAATTGAAATCATATGGAATTAGAATCACAAGACATATCGCAAACCTTATCGATCGAGGCCACTCCTTCTCCGACAACACTCTTAAAAATCTCATCCCAGTCAAGAGTCTCCTTTTTTACCTTTGGAGTTTCGTCGATAATGTTCTCTTCGATCACATCATTTGAATCATAATACTGAGAAACAGCCGCTTCTTCTGTCATACTGAATTCCTTTCCGAGATCATCGGGAAGAAAATCAGTTGTAACACGTATATTTTGAAATATCTGTTCAACCCCTTTGGGTTCTTTTTTCTTATCCTTTTAAAGATTTATAGATTAGTAGGAAGAAGTGACTGAATCGCGAGTCAATAAAATTTACCTTGACGTCTACTTTTTCTCCAACCGTCTCTTCTAAATTCTTTTCTGCGTTGTTGAATGTTTCACCCTCAATAGGTGGTGGTGTGAAATAGGGTATTCTACCACGCAGCCAATCGTTCAACACCATTTTAGATACTGTATAAATATCCGGCTCCCCTTTCTTCAACAACTTGCCTGTCTTGTGAGCAAGTTGCCCAAGAAAATCCACATGATCTGTCCAAGCACTAATGGCGTAGGTGCGCTGAAGATATTCCTCACGAACCCGAGTGAGAATTGTATGAATATAATCTTCGGGAGTTTTAAGATTTTCAACACGTACCTGGGAATAATTGTATATAATTAAAACAATCGTTATGCACCAACCAAAATAACCTAGGATGAAAATAAATTTACATACTACGCCTTTCAAAACAATGTCCGTCTCGGTATCTTCAACGGAAGGTGGGACAATACCAGGGCAATCAATGAGATATATACGTTTCATTAGAGTAATATACTGCCAAACTTTTGTCTCGCCAGGAATAGGGGCGACATTACACACCCTTTTGCTTCGTAGTGTGTTAATAATCGAACTCTTGCCGGTATTCGGATAGCCAATGAAACCAACACTGATTTGTTTTTTATTTGAGTGTAATGACGCGAATTGACGTAGCAATTGTATTAATGAGCCTTTGCCAAAAGAATTATTGATGCTCGCATGGAATGCAAGGGTTGGATATTCTTTGGACAGGATAGATACCCATTTAGCCTATAAATTTTAATTGTTATTTTAGAGATGATGTATAATCCATAACCAAGAAAAGCAAGAAATGAAATCTTTTGCGTTTCAACTCTTTGAATTATAAAATCCCCAATTAGACTGCCTCAAAACAAGACAGCACAGAATGAGAACTATTTAATCTCCCATAATTTTAACGTGTAAGCTTCACAAGGATGAGGATAATATAATATCCAAAGTTACACTGACTTCAATTATGGGATTAAGATTTGGTAAGAGAGAAATATATACATACGGTAACCCATGTGGGCACAAGGTCGCACTTGTTTAAAAGAAAAATTAGGTGCTTATGACAGGCTTCCTTTTTGAGGTGTTGTTCCACGCTCCTGCATCGAGTTCCGATTGGATCTCGAGAATCGAGCACATGAATAATAACATCAGATGAATCGATTACCTTTGTGAATATTTGAATGGTTGATTTTAGCAGTTTTGTCAGTATTACAAAAAGAAATAATCTTTATGAAGCAGAGCCATGTATCTCGAACCTTATACAATTCACTCCAAATTCGCTTCGATTGTCCTTTAGAAAATAACGAATCTCTAGCTTCATCGATCCAGTCTGTCACAATATTTGATAACAGTGACGGATCACTTTTCGTGTCATATCCCTCCAATGACTTTTGGGTTGTATCCAAAAGATCTTCGAGTGAACCGATTTTTAATTTGGGTCTTTTTCGTTGGGCTTTGGGCCCAAAAGTATCTGAAAATGTTTCTGTCTCCAACATATGCATCCTTGTTACCTATCCCATAATCAAGGACAACAGTGTGAGGAGATCAAGCCTTGGGATTCTTTGAAAAGTTAATCGAAATTCAATTACCTTCGTTGGATCCGACAGTAAACTCATGGGCAATTTATTCTGTCTTATTAGAACTTGATATGGGTCATTAATGCGCGATCCAAGGCTTTCTCGAAAATCTTCTAACGCTTTGTGACCAATTACCCTTGTATTTCCTGTTGAGATTTTTTAGTTTTTAAGGGATTATAAAAAGAGGTGAATAATAAATAAATGATGATGATATTTGGGATAATTGAGTAAATCATCCAAAACTCATTTTTAAAACTAGTTCTGAGTCAGTTTGAAAATAAAGTTTGGGTGCTTGACATCGAATAGGAATGGTGACAATAACGCAGTAAAACGGATATCGAGAAACCCACTTCTTTAAGAATCCATATTTCAGCCTATATGAAGTTAGAATGAGACTATATTCTAACTTGAAAAAAGGCGTCACAGTTTCCTTTGACCAAAAAGACTGAACGACACAAAAACTCACCAAACCAACGTCTGTCAGGCTGTACTCTGGCCGAAGGTGTTAACTGACTTTGATAGGGTGCATCTTTTATTATTTTTCCTTTGCTATTTCGGATGGGCTTCCCACCCTTTAACATGTTAATGAACTTGAGTTTTTTTGCATCTCGATAAAAATTTTCTCCTTTCACTCGAAGATTGCCCGCCACTTTGGGGGTGGATGAGGCTCCATCAAGTTTTTTAGTTAGCTGTTGAGTAACTAGTTTACTTTTTTCTTTTCTAGTTTTACCCATAGTTGCAGTCGATAGTTTGGATGCAAGAAATAAAAAAGCAAAAAAAATCTTGATCTACGATAAGCAAAGATTAAAAGTTGTGTTACTGAGATCAATTACGTCACCTATCTGCTAAGAAAAATTGAATATAAAATCAGCGCGAAGAGGATCGAGTCATTGAAATATCAAAAGACAAAAAATGGTATCCAATTTTCGGTTATTTTTTCTTAATCATTTAAATTTATTTTACTATTGCACTTTCCAATGATTAGGCAACTCAATCTCTCCGCATCACCCCTTCTCCGCGTCCGAAGACTACAACTAAAAGTATTTCTAATACCGCCAACTCTTTTGGGGTTCATGACACCTTTCGCTATGGAGTAAGATCTATTGGAAGTGAGATATCACCGTCTCACCCACTTGAAAATAGACTTAAACAGGTATATTTATATAATAATCAAAAATTATGTTACGGCAAAGTAATTCTTTTTCGCCAACTCTTCTCTGTTTCAATAGTGGGACGAAACCCAGACAAATCTCAAGCTTTCCCTGGAAAGACGTCTCTATGGGATTCACGCCCCAATAAGACATCTAATGGAAAGAAGCATCGTCTCAAGGGTGAGAGATTTTCTTTGCTAATTTATCATATACTGAAAATATCTGAAAACAATACTTTTAGGTTCAACGTTTACCCATATTGACATCGTCTAATCTCAGTTTGGAGATCCTTACCGGCAAGGACGAGACAATTGATGTAGAAGACTTTTTGAATGGTCAGTTTTTACCTTTGAGGTTATTGGGATGCCGTATTGTTAACTCGTTAATTTGAAAATGTGGTTTTTGGCAATAGATCCTGAGTTATCGACTGAATCAATGGACGTACATGCGACAATGGAAAATCAATTGGGCATCAAATTCTAGCATATTGCAAAGAGGTAAAGCTATTTTCTGGAAATATGATAAGTAATTATTTATCCTTGGTTGAAACCAATATAGATTCTGAGACTTCTTTGAAATCCATCTCCGAGAAATCATTCAAGATAGGCACTAGACGCTACAATTATAAATTGGTAAGGTCTATATGTGAGCCTCTAAAATTGTAGAATTTATCAAGCAGAGTGTATACCGAATTTTTGATTATACGATTCAAGAATGAAATTCTTAAAATTCTGATATGCTATGTCGAAATTGTCGTTTATAATCACTAAATCATGGGTACCCTCCTGTTGAGCATATGCAAGCTCTTCTTTCGCTCTGTCTAATCTGGCCTGTATTTGGGCTTCATTCTCAGTTCCTCGGTTACGCAAGCGTTTTTCAAGGATTTGCAGTGAAGGTGGCGCAACAAATAAAAACCGTGCGTCTAACTCCTCACTTTTTTCTTTAACCAATTTCACTCCCTATTTCAGTTTGTCGTAAGTCATTTAAAATTCCTTATTTGGATTATGAAATAAATCATTTTTATGTTTCTTACATTCAATTCAATATCGAGGATACAAATCTTTCCAGCTTCTTCAACATTAAGGACAGCTTTTAGGCTGGTTCCATATAAGTTCCCCGTAAATTCTGCATGTTCGAGGAATCCATTCTGGTTGATTAATTCCTGGAATTCCTTGCGTGTGACAAAATGATAATTTTTTCCATCCTCCTCACCAGGCCGTGGGTGTCTTGTGGTGTCTAGGAGAGAATGAATTTGGATAAATTAGGAAAGTTCATCTAGCACTTCGTAAGAGTTTCGAGATAAAAGGAATTGACTGAACTTACGTACGGGAGACGCTGAACCCAAATTTTCCTGGATATTCTTCAAAAAGTCGGTTAAGTAAAGTTGATTTTCCGGAACCTGTTATTGGCAGAATGAATTAAAAATGACTCCCTGTAAAAGATTAAAGTGTAAATATTTAATATTTTCTCCTTACCAGATGGTCCCGAAACGACTACAACAACGGGACGTCGTCCTGTCATTGTTTAAAGTGATATTAATTTTTTTAGAAAACTGCAGAGTTGTATTTTTTGAATTGGAAAAATAAAGTTCAATTACCAGCGAAAGAAAGTCCTTGCGTAGCTACAGACATGGCTGTGTAAGAAAAGCGACAAAGTGGGGCCGAGATATAACTTCCACAGACCGTTCGACTAAAAGATTTCAGCATTTCGCTGGGGCTCTGGGAATTCATCAGCCAATCGACTTTAACTTTGAAAATCCACAAGCCTACAATTTCATCACGAGATTATTTCGACCAATCAGAAAACTTTAATCAACTATTCAGTCGCTTTGTGGATATATGGAGAAATCATATACTCATGAAGTATCATTTGAAACATTTTTAATTCAGTTAGATATTTAATTTTAGCCACTTCCCGATTCAATAGATTCGAATATTGGTCGAATTCCATCATTTAGAATATTGACACCTTAAAAAATTTGCGGAAAAAAGCCCAGCTGCCAGTTCCCTAATTTATAAAAATCAAAAAGTTATACTCTATTCAAATTTAGCGTTAATGAGTTTTTATCTTTAAAATACGTCTGTGTTCCTCGGCTATTATAAATTTATTCTCTTCACTGTGATAATCCACCGTTTCAAGTTGGTCAATCCATGGACAGCAAAGTTTCAACTTCATCGACTGTACGAACCAAAATTGTTGCCGGAAACTCGTACCGATTTTTCGGATCGCGAATCGCTTCACTCAATCTTCGATACGCTTCGACAAACAATCGTGATACACGTTGGTTTACGCGTTTAACCAAAGGCTTTGGATTGCCCGTTAACCGAAATGTATCTATATCACCCAAGGTCAAGAATGAATCTAGTCTTGCCATGACAGCAGAAAGTGATCGAGTCTCCATATTTGTCACAAGCGACAGTGGTGTCTAGAAAGATAAATCATTAAAAAAAAGTGCGGAATCGATGCAATGAACTCTGAATATGTACAAACATGTTCATCTTTGGTTTCAAGAGCATGAACAAGTTGAGCTAATCCTGATTGTTCCAAAAGCTTCATGTACTAGGAATTATAAAATTTTAGATTCGAATATTTACAGAATAAAAGTAAAAGCTTACCCACCTGTTCATCCACCAATATTTCCATATGCTCCTCGATCTGAGATTCGAGCATTTGAACACGACTGTGCGTAAAGCTATAGATCCTTAAAGCTGACTATCTTGATAGCAGGATATTTTAATTAGCTATGAAATTAATAAAATTAAGCATGCTATATGCCCAAAAATTAATAAGAGACGTACCTGAACGTAATAAAGGCAATTCACCATATATATTGCTTCATTAAAACGGTTCAGATCTTTAGCACCTAATTCGCACATTTGAAGTAAAGGGTCCAACACCGCGTTTAAAATTCCTGCAAAATCACCCTCACGTTTAGATGAAGCCACAAGGGAGGTTTCGTAACAGGCCATTATTTCGTTCTGAAATTAAAGACACTATGTGTAAATGAATATAGAATGAGGATCAGAAAAACAAGTACTATATGATAGAAAAGACATACTAATTGTAATGTGGATTCCTTGACAGCCGGAGGTGGGGATAAATCACTACCAGGTGTCTAAAAATTAATTTGATTCATATGTTCAATAAAACCAATAACCAAACACGAAAAAATTAAAATAATAACCTGCACGAATCGTAGCAATTGTTCTGCTCGTGCATTAAGCGTATTGAAAAAAACAAATGATGCTGACTCGGTAATTCTGGAAAATATAGTCGGGTAATAAGCAGCTGAATGTGGATATCTAGATCAATCCACATTTAGCTTACTCTTCAAGCGTGATAGACAAGGAAGCATTAGGTCCCAATATTTTTGCAATAGTAATTTTGTAAAATTGTATCAAGTTTACTATCCGGTACGCGGTAATAGCACCAGGTTGTGAACCCAATACTTGTTCCACGCGAGCCTAATTATGAATAAAAAATCAGCTTGATCCTAAGAAAAAAATAACATAAATATGAATCCACCTTTAATGGACGACATGTTCCATCAAGATCTCGATCCAGTAAATCTTGAACAATTATATCATCACTTTCTTTGACAATATCTTCGGATAGACGCTCAATAATCTTACCTTCGACATTTTCGTCTTTCGAATTTCATAAATAAACACATTAATTTTTAGATATTGGGATAGATAGTCCAGAATAAACAAGCAACATACCAAAGCAAGAGTCAAATAGCCCTTCAAGAAATTCCCTCTCTCCTGCGACTGCTTGATGAACCCATGCAAGCATATCACCCACATAACGCATCGGATCATCTACATGTATTTCAATGGGGCGAGGTGTTCCATTGGGTCCTCCACGGGTCAAAGCGTCCATGAAAAGTCGTATAATGGTATTTCGCCGAATATATACCAGTTCTTCTAAACAAGATCTTCAACATAATGAGCTCAAGCAATATGGGATATCCTCATCAACGAATTAAAAAATTACTAACTGAAATAGCACAGGTCTTTGTTTGAGAGTTTTCAAGGCGTTTCTCATAGTCCCAGATATCTCTAAAGAGTCACGACCTAGTGTACGAGTTTCTGACTGGGTCCAACGAAATAACTTGTCAAATGCAGTTTCTTGATAAGCGTTCATCCTTTCCATAATCTCTAATCTTTTTCCATTAAAAAATTAACAATTGAAGACATAAATTCTCAAGATGCAATGAAAATATGTTTACCCAGCTCTTTGATTTTCTGTAATAAGTAACGCATCACAATCTGCATGTATCTGCTGCAAGTGTTTCAACGCATCAAAGAATTCAGGGCCAATCTCTCCGCTAGTCGTTGATAATAATGCCACTTCTTTTTCCGATAATGTAAATCGTTTCAAGAATGCATCAACGAGAATTTTACGTTCCTGACATTTTTCTCTAAAAATGAAAAAAATGAAAATTAATATTATTGTCGAAGAACCAATGTCTGATGCCACAGGAATTGAAGTAAACCTTTGCGATTTTAGAATATCAGCCTGCTCCAACAAAAAGGCAGTCTGTTGATTAGCGGAATCAAGTCGGTCCCCAATTTCGTTACAAAACATGCTCATGGCTTTAACTTGGGATTCGATTATAGATAATTGCTTTTGAAAATTTTTCATTTTAAAAAATTAGCATCATTATAAGTTCGAAATTGAATAGGGAAAATAGATAAATTGGATAAAACTCTGAAACTAACCTCACCGACTTTCTCAAAAACCTCTGAAAATTTTCTATTATTTTCAATAGCTTTCACTTCAATTTTTCCTCGTAAACTTCGGCGGGCAGCTGGGGTATTAGTCGTGTAAAACTCCGAGAGAGCTTCTAACGCGGCTTTGGTCTTACTATCGTCTACTTGATTAGTGAGAAGTTTAGAGACTTTTAATGATATTGGATTTTCTTCAGCAGGGCCAGAAACTGGTGAAGGGGTCGTAGGTGACTTTGGGTGGTTTGAAGAGGAAACTCGAGTGAATGAGCTTGTGATCACTTTTATCGAGGGATCCATATTACGAATATTGTTATTGAGAAAATTTTCGCCCAAATGTTCATTAGAAATTTTGGCAATTTTATCGTTCGCCCAAACATCCTATCGTAGAGAATCTAATCAAAAGAATATAGGCGAATAAATTAATAAGTTTCATACCGTTGACAAGTGACCGGTCAATCCGGATTGGGATTCATAAATCTCTATTTCAATGATCCGATTGTAGATTTTATTTGCTCATTATATAGAAGCAATCTTAACTAACTTCACTTATAGCAAAGTTGATAATACAACAATGCTTACTAAAATGCCAAAAACAAAAGAGACTTAATGGTTTATCTTTACTGTTTTCTGTTTCTGTTTGCTGATTATGTTTTAGTAATGCTTGTTTTAACTTATTAATTACTTCTTTTCTATTAGCATAAGCACTAATATTGTAATACTATAATTAATTTGGCTATTTTTTAAATTAAATTACTATTTTCATTTTTCAAATTCTCTTTTTTATCTTTATTTGCTAATTATTTAAAATCTTCTTTCTTAGTTCTATTATCATATATTTTTTGCTTTATTTCCTTTTTAAATTTTTCTAATATCTTTTTACAAACTTGATTTCCTAATTCAATAATTTTTAGTCAATTTTTAAGGAGAAAAGCCAAATTTTAATAAAATCTACAAGCCTGATGGCCAAGTGTCGTCACATGTTCACTTTGTCTGGTTTTGTCACAGCACGCTCCATATATTCCCTTTTTGGAATCTCCTGCGATCGAGGCGATCTCATTAAAATTCTGAAAATATCATTTTAGCGCAAAAATGTTACGGATAAGACTATTTTGACGCAGATATCGTCGAGAGATTGAGATTTGAATTTACTAATTGGGTCGCCAAAAAACCTCAAGAGATTTGCACTTGGTCATCTTCAAAAAATTTTTATTACAGAAAAAAAGCTTGTAGCCAAACGGGATTTGATAATAATGTGTAAGTTCTATATGGAAAGTGAGATGGACGATCAATTGAAATATTTTTAACTTTAACAACTTTTAGCTGATTCTTACAGCCCTGTACTTAACGAAGATGGACATGTTCCTGCATAAAAATGGGTTGGCAATTTGATTCAAAGCATTTACCTATTCTGAAGTACTCGTAGATCTGATTAATCAACGAAATAATTAGGGTTTAGCAATGCAATTAGATATCTGAAAAGCTTGTGAAAATATAAATTATTTAATTTTCTGTTCTGAAGCGAAAATTACGCCAAGCTTGGGACACAAGGAAAAAAAATGTTAAGAAAGGATGCATGAACGCGAGAGCTCAACATATAAATTGCTAATTCAGTTAATTCCAACAATTGAACGCGACGAGGATTGTCATAAAAATACTCTTTTTTTTTTGTACTACTCCTCTATAGCAGCTATGTAAACTTTGTTTTGAAATCTTGAACGACAATGGTGGGAAACTGTGATTCATTTCCGAGAATGTGGTCAATTACACCACAGTTAGGTGCCGAAGTTTATTTGATCAATGCCCAAATGCCATCAATTCAGAGATAGATGGATGAACGAAAACCCAAGGACCAAGTAAACTATTGGCAAGCAATTTTGAAGGATCAACTTGTACTGGTTTCTTGTAATCGATTTTCAAACATTTAGGAAACTCTAATATAATAACAGTACAAGCAAACTGGAAACTTGAAATTTAGGAGTGGGGGATTGACATTAAAACAAAAGATATGAGAAGCGAAAAATGAAAAGATTACTGTCTGTGTGCAGTTTGTACTTCATTAAAGAACAATTACCTATTGTACTCTCATCCTGTTGTGAATGGAAACTCTCAAAACTTGATTACAATACTTGATTTCCATGCAGTGGATCGAAAAGTCACGGATTTCTTTCAAAGTTATAAACACAAAGAAAAAAAAAATTTTGGAAAATTTTAAGCTTTCAAGATGTATTATATTGCCTTTGATGATTCCGAATGGGTGAACAGACTTTGGAATAATTGTCCCGGTTTTCACTTATTATACCGTTGTCGATGACTTTTACCGAATTTGGAAATAATAATTCAGCCTTTATCGCCAAAAATAGCCATTAAGTATGCCTGAAATTTTTGTTCTTTTGGGAAGCATCAAATTTTTTGTCATACTAAAATATTAATAGCCAAGCAAAGGAAATTCCCAAAGGTTCTAGGCGATAAGACAAAGGCTTAGAGAATCCATTTGTGATGACTTCATAAATCTGTTTCCAAAATAGAATATTATTATGACTAACTAAACTTATTCCATGATGGTCTTGCGCCATAGAACTCTCTTAATTCATTATTTGCCACTCGGTCGGGAATAAAGATAACCGATTTAATTGCCCTATTCCCCTTGTAGTGATTCTGAGTCATGAAAAATAAATTTTGTCCCCTACTTAAACATTGAGATTTTAGATTTTCCGATAAACTTAAATCAAAGATTTTTAATATTTTTAATATTTAAAAACACTAAAGGAGACACATACGGGATTTCTCTTTAGATAAAATAGTAATTTATGCATGATAATTTTCAAAATGACATTTTAAAGAATAACCGTCTTTTTGTTTAATAATAATAATAATAATAATAATAATAATAATAATAATAATAATAATAATAATAAGAAGGATAATAAGGATAATTTATAACTTTCAAAGGGGATTTTACCATTATATTAACACTTAATGAGTTATTAGAAAGATCTTTTCCGGCATTGAATTGGCTTATTATCTAAAAAATATTTTTCTTTAGAAATACAAAGAAGAATTAAGTCAATTTAGGGATTATAATGAACTTCAATATTCCAATATTTAAAAACAGATAAACCTACCCAAATATTTAGCCCCTAAATTAATAACAATTAAAGTCAAAAAAGTTATTGATCTACTTTGCCAGAAAGAAATTTTCAAATTTATTCTCCCAATTACTCCTGCTTAATTGTTTGCCCATAATCTTTTACTTTTTTCAACTTTTCCGATAATTCTGTCTGCCTGAAATTTTTAATTAGGTACCTGTAATATTAAATGAGATTACTAAATTTCCCACTCCCTCATATTTTTCATCTTGTATTAAATTATTGTTCTCTGAATTTTTTCATCAATAATTGGAGTTTCACATCTAAAAAAAATTCCAATAAGAACTTCAAAATTGACATCAACTCTACGTCATAACCATCAAATTATTTTTTTTGCAAATCTCTTAATTTCTGGTCCCTGAAATTATAACAACCCCAAATTTCAACATAGTCAGCCCATACAAAGGCTGCGCAGTATTTCCAAAATTGGGCGGCATAGATATTGCTAAAAGATTACAATAATAATATAAGGGGTTTGTTAAATACTTTTTTTAATCCTTCTACTCCAGGCTTTGTTTGACCCTTTGGAAATTGGTAATTTTACCATTTTGAATAACTGTTTCCGATATCGTAAACTCTCCCTTTGAATTATTGCCTTTATTCCGATAACCTTAAAAAAAACTTTTTTTTTTTACATATAAAAAACAATAACATCGGTAAACAACTTTGCCAACAAGTAAGTTGTCTCACACCCCTTTCTTTTTTTTTCTTAACTGGTTTCGTTGCAGAACGACAAAAAGAAAAAAAAAAGAGACAGTGAAAAAGATACTGTAAGTTTTTTTTCTTTCTTTATTGAGATAATAACTTAATTTTTATTGGTAAAAAAAAAATATATTTCTCTTTTTAAATAACTTTTTTTCGCCCCGTTTACCCCGCAAATTCTATTAAATTAAACCAAACTCTGACGTATTATACTTACCAGTTGTTCATACAACTTCTTTATTCTTTGCTATTGTTCATTTTTTTCTATTCAAAGATCTTACCTTCCACGCTTTCCATAAACTCACCCTTCCTCTAACACAAAACTCCCACATATTCAACCTTCAAAACTTTTACCCTGTTCTTTTCCTGTTAAAATTTCTTCGAAATACGGTTCTAAATTCATAAAAGGGAAAAAGAAACTTATACTCCTCCATTTCTAAATAAAGGTCACCATGCAACAACAGCATCAAAATGCATTCGAACAAAATTACTTTAATCAAGCAAGTTTCTTAGCACGCCATCATCCACAATCACAACAACAACAACAACAACAGCACCCCTATCACCAACAAACACAGGCTCAACCCATAAATCACCCCATAAAACTCGCTCACCCAACTTCTTATCACTTGGAACAAACACGGCTGCGTAACGGTAATAGACAAGAACCGGCTTCAAATAACGATGGTGCGCCTCCAACACCAAAAAATTCTTTCACGCATAGTACAATAGACCCTGGTCTTTTAAATAATAACTTAAGTTCCTTCCCACGTCCTTTCTTCTCACACCATCACCACCACCACCATATTAAACAAGAATCAAATTCACCAGATATCAGTAACGACTTGGAATTTGACCCTCCCTCAAATTTAATGTCCCCCTTGTCAAACTCACCTCTTGGTTCACCATCGCATAATTCTTTTGATCCTGACGAATTAATCGGTACGAAATTAAACATACAGGCAGGCGGTGTACATCACGTTGATACAAGCTCTCAGTTTGGAGAATCTCCTGGGACGCAACCCTCAATCTATTCTCCCGGTCCGGAACAATCCGATTTCCTTTTTGAAGATTTTTCCACGAGTGCTCCTTCCGGTCCAATGGATGTAAAACCGATTAACAATACCAAGTTCTTTAATCGACCTCATGGTAATAATGGATTTACTAATCAAATACAGCCGATAAGTATGTCGCTACCAGTTACTCTTAATCAACCCACAGAATGGTTCGGCACTAGCTTAGATCATACGGGTGGATTTGCACCTGGAGCTCATCCTTCTTCACTGCAATTTCCCCATGGTGAATTACCAATTGTTAATAGCGAATTCTTGCCAGAGGAAGGTGATACTATGGAAAAACGGTATGTAA
Organism: Geosiphon pyriformis; assembly: GCA_016748015.1. Classification (NCBI taxonomy): domain Eukaryota; kingdom Fungi; phylum Glomeromycota; class Glomeromycetes; order Archaeosporales; family Geosiphonaceae; genus Geosiphon; species Geosiphon pyriformis. The sequence goes on from JAAOMT010000009.1 coordinate 1,357,135, forward strand.
ATATGGTCTAGCTACTAAATCATCATCTCTTGACATTTACCCAAGAAAAGAGAAAGAGAGGGAGAAAGGGAGAAAGGGAGAAAGGGAGAAAGAGAGAAAAGATGAAATAATTTTTTTCAGATATATATGTATAGCCTGATGCTTATTAATGTCACTTTTACTCTCTCTTATTTCAGCGCTTTAATGTGTGAGAAACGTCGTCGACGACGAGAATCTCACAATGCTGGTAAGTCAATCATTGAGAATAGCACATAAAACTCTGATTAAATTTCCTCAGATCATTTGCACCAATATAACTAATTATTCGACTTACCATCAAAGTTGAGCGTCGTCGAAGAGATAACATCAATGAAAAAATTCAAGAACTTTCCACATTATTGCCCGATTCTTTTAATGATTCTGCCAATAAACCAAATAAAGGAGTAATTCTTCGCAAATCAGTTGATTACATTCGAAATCTAAAGCAAATTGTCGACCAACAGGATGCGCGCAATCAAGAACTTGAGGCAATCGTTCGTGAGCTTCAATCGAAAATAGGGAGCACTAATTTGGATAGCAGTGTATCATCTTCACTTGAAACCGATGACCAGTCATCCAATATGAATATGATGTCGTAATGTGAACATCGGATGTCTCATATTTTCTCGCGGAATTTACGATGTATCGGTCGATGTAAGGAGCTGTCGTGTGGTGGTTATAATTATATAAATAGATATTATATTTTTTTTATTTTTGTATTCTAGTTAATTAAATTCCTTTAAGCATCCAGCGAGTGAAATGAAGGGGAGATGATTTCAGGGTTAAAAATCGAACCAGATTGATTTTGAGATTGTGATGGTTATCGAGAAGTTTGACGGATTTGGATCTCATTTGGTGGCTTCCCAACTGTGGAGACCTTAGATCCCTTGTATATTTGGTATAGTTTTTCATTCCGCAAAGTAGCTGTATAGTGTTAGTTTTAACGTTACAGATATTTTTTACCCTATCTTCTCCTGCTTTTCTTCATCCTCTTGCTATAATGTCCCATATTCTCCCGTTTCTCAATTCATTCTCAATTTTTTATACACTCAAGACTTTTTCGTTGATAATAATGACACTTATGTTAGTATATGGCATGCCTTTAAGACCTTACACTATTTTCCTTTAGCGGTATTTCCAGCATGAAAACGCGCAAATATTTTCCTTTCTTACCATTTCTCGCACCCTTAATAATTTGATCATTTCGCACGTCTTACCCCTTTAAATACCTTCCCCTCCTTTGAATACTAAGTCTTGATACTCATTCGAGTGTACAAACAAACAAACAAACAAGCATACATACATACATACATACATCCTACATACCCATTCACAAGCAATTCGTAACGAAATGTAAAATGTCAATACAAGCAAATCTTAATTTCAAAGCTTTTCTCAATATAATCTTACTATTTATTGACACTGCCTGTGTTGCAACTTTATATTATTAAAAACAAAGAAATCATTTAAATCCAATTCATTTCGAAGGGATAATTTTTTCGATTGCCAAATGCCACTTTGCTTGTACTCTACGAGTTTACTGCGTAGCTGATTATCGCCATGTTGCTGTTGCGAATTTGTATTCAAACACTTCAATATTCGGAATGACTATATAGCTTTACCCACACAATCACTTTTTTTTACTACTATATTTATTAATATTGCTGAGGTATAGTCTCACCTCAAGTTTATCTGCAAGACTTTTCCTTACTGTATCTTGGTCGGACCCTTTAGATTCTTCTTGGCGCCTTTGATCCTTCACAAAATTTTTCTAATTACAATGGATCCTATCCCTAACAGTTTTAAGTGCTTCAATTAGCGTATCCCATTTTACAACCTTGACCTATGATTTTCTTTTGATGAACATTTTCTCCTCCTCAATATTTCTTTTTCTAATATATTCTCCCTTTATCACCACCACTACAACAATATAAATTTTCATCCAATAACACAATCCACATTTGTAACTATATTCATCTAAATATTTATACACGCATATATAAATACATTCATACACACATTTTTTGCTGTTATTAGAGATTCCTATAATTTGTTGAAGTGACATCTGATATGATAGAAAAATAGCATTTTTTTTCTTGGGTTCAATAATTGCTAGAATAGAAACAATAGAGGACTTTACGATCGCGTCCAGTTACACAACCCTCGAATCCTTAATACACTAAAGTGATGTCCTAAAGTTCCATTCACCATATCTTCAGGTGAACCCAACATGAAGAGCCGGTCTATTAGTGACACCTCACGTCCCCTGCGAAAAATCTGGCCTCCCATCCCGTCCCACACCTGAAGAAGATTAAAGGTAGCCTTGACATCACGATTCCATATCAGCGACAAATTTTGTTAGTACACGCCCACACACCACAAAACTCGTGACGACACTCATCTCCATTCTCCTGATTCATCATATCCTTGAGTTTATAACGATTGCAACGGCTGCACTCTTGCTAGTATGGGATTCATCAATAAACACTATAGTTCGGGTATAATGACCAGCCTTCCGGAACAATTGTACAGGTCCAGGTGGATTTCCAGCTGACATAGATGAGAACTTGCTATTCTCAACTGCGATTACCGTACTTAAGTATCGTTTTGTGAGTCGCCTAAGAACTGGTGTAAAGGCCTTCCGTCTTGCAATGTAAATTTCCCACAATCGTCTGCCTTTTTGACCAAAAACTTTGAAGATAAAAGAAGACATAATTGAGATGTTACTGGTAGGCATGACTGGTGCTAACCTTGTATGTGGCATGTTGCGGATCCAGGGTCCTATAACCGGATCAGTATTAAACCAGCATTCACTTTTTTTTCTTTGTATCTAATTCAAGCAAAAATAAATGAAATTTTTGTAAAATTAATTTTCAAATTTATTCAATTAAAGCAAAGCTTATTACTATTCTTTTCAATAAAAATCGGTATATGATAAAAAACATACAAAACCAGATCCAGATCTTTATTCCTTATATAAACACTGAAATAATTTGTTATTACAATTTACAGCATAATGAATATTTTGGAAGACCAGGATTTTTTACTATAATATGCATATATTAACTTTTAATATATATATTATAATTATTATTTTTTATTAACAAATAGGTTTTTTTACTGTTTATTTAAATTATATAAATACAAATTATGTGTTTTTAACATATAACCAACCACTTAAACTTATGTTAAAACAATAAATTATGTTTTTACTTTTGTTATTAATTTAATATATTTTTTTAAAAACTATTATTTATTTATTTATATTAATTTTATTAATTGTATTTACTAATTTATTTTATTAAATATTAAATTTATTTTTAACTTATTTTATTTAAAATTAATTAGTAAATTTTGTTATTTTTGCAATTATTAATTTAACATATTTAAAAAGTTTTAAAGTTTTTTAATATTAAATTTTTAATACAAAGCTTTTAATTAAAATTTTGTAAAATTTTATTATTGTTAATAAATTATTATGTTTTTTACAAATAAATAATTTATGTAAATACTTAAAGATATTAAATTTGTAATTTTTTAAATATATATAATCTGCTTAAAATATTTTATATTTAATTATAATTTTGGTTTTAATTTAACATTAATTAAATATTTAAAAATATAATTTAATATTTATGTTTACTATATTTGATATAATTTGTTTTTAATTATTTAATATTATATATTTTTATATTTTATTATAAAAAGTTTTTTGTAAAATATTTTTATAATATAAATATAAATATTAACAATTTTGTCATTAGTTAAAATTATGTTAAAATACAAGTTTAAATATTATATTAAACCAGTTTTTTAATTAATATTTAAGAAGTTTTTTTAAGTAATAAAAAATTTAAATATTTTTAATTATTAATAAAATATTTTTTTGTTTAAAGTTTTTTTTTAAAATAATATATTAAAAAAACTCTTAATGTAATTATTATTATAAAAAACTCAAATTTTTAATTACAAACTAGTAATTAAAAAAACAAATTTTAAAAAAAACTTTTTTCTTTTTTTTAATTTTATAATTATAATCGAAACAATAAAATAAAATAGCTGTATTTTTTTTATCTCTTTTATTACTTAAAACAATTAATAATCTCTTTATTAATAAAGTACTAGTAATCATTAATATTCTATAAAAATACTTTTTTTAATTAAAGTTATAATTAAACAGTTTTTTGCTATTCTAAAAACACATTTTTTGTTTTTGATTAAAAGTTTATCTTTTTTTAAAGTTTTTTTAAAAATAATATTATAAATAATAAACAATATGTTAGCTTATAAATTAATACTTTAATATTATTAGATATTTTTAATAGTTAAAATTTTTGTATAATAAACAAAAATTCAATAATAATAATAAACAATACTTAATATTTAACTTTTTTAATATAATAACTAGTTTATTTTGGTGTTTTTTATCTTTTTATTAAGTAATTTAATTAATTAATTTTATGTTTATTTTTGTATTTTTTATTAAGTAATTTTTAATATTATAATCTTAATTTTTTTTAATTAATTAATAAGCAAAAAACAACAATAAAAATAAAAACAATAAAAAAATAGCTTATTAATAACTAAATTTCTAACTGTTAAAATTATTTAATAAAAATAAACTAAACTTTTTTTGCTTTTACTATTATTATTATTATATATATAAATTTTTATAATACAAAATTTTTAGAATTATTATTAAAATTTTTAATATTTTTAAAATTTTTAGTATTTTTATTTAGAATTTTTAATATTATATACTTTAATAATTTATATTGTATTATTAACTAATTATATTATATTTTATTTATTATTATTTTTTCTGTTTTATTTTACAAGTAATAACAGTTTATTTAAAATAATTTTTGTATAATTTTTGTTTTTTTAAAAATTTTAAAGTATTTAATAAAAAACTAATATTCAAGTTACTTTTTTTTTAAATAACCAAAAAAACTAAAATAAATTTTTTTTATTTTTATTATATTTAATATTAATTTTTTTAAAATGCTAAAAAAAAATATTTGATATTTTTGGTAGTTTTAATGTTTTAAAATCTGCTTTTTTTTTGTGAAAAATAATGTTTTGGTTTTTTTTGCTCTTTTTGGCTTTTTTTACTAATTTTATATTATTAGCATTAAATATAATATTTAAATTTATTATGATTATAAATAAGAATAAATTTTTTGTTTTAAACAATAACAATAAAAACATATTAATTAATTCTAATTTGAATTAATTTTTGGCAAATATGTTAATTTCTAATAAATTATTGCTAATTTTAAAAGCAAATTAAAACATATTTTTAAGTATATTTTTAACATATTAAATTATCTAATTTTAAAAATTAAGTTGACCAAATAAAAAACAAAATTAATTATTTTTTTGTTTTTTAGTGCTATCATTAAAAATACTTAAAAAACGCTTATTAATTAACAAAAATTTGTTAAATAAATAGTTATTATTTTGTTTTTTAGTTTATATATAATTTTATTAATATTAAGTTTGTATTTAAAAACAATATAAAGTTTTTTTATATAAATTAATTTTTTAGACTTCTTTAAATACTGTATTTTAAGTTATACTTGCTAATTCTGTTTTTATTTATTTTTAAAATAAATAAATTTAATAATATCTGAGTTTTACTTTTTTATTATTATTATTATTCTATATAATATGATTTTAAGTATATTTGTGGCTAATATTAAAATAACTTTTGATAATTTTGGTAAAATTTCTAATGTTTTTTGAAATTTATTGATATTTAACAAAATTTTATTATATATTTTAAATTTTTTAATATAAATATAGTTGTTTAATATATTAATTAGTTTTAATAAACAAAAATAAGATTAAAATTCTTTTTTAAAATGTATTTAAGACCAAATTAATCTATGTTTTTTAATTATACAGTTTTTAAAATTAGTAAACTGGTTTTTTAAGTTAATAATAATGTTTTTTATCTCTTATTTTTCTAATTTTACTAAGCAGTTTTAATATATAATTATTATTTTTGATTTTAAAATTAATTTAAATACTATTGTTATTAAAATTGATATTTTAAAAAAATGTTAGATTTAGTAAAAAATTTCTGAATATAAATAGTATTTTAAATATCAAGATTTTGATTATTTAGTTTTAAAATATAAGATGTTATTATATTTTAAATTTTTGTTTTAATTTGTTGTCTTTTTCAAAATTTTTAATTCATATTATATTGAAACTAAATTTTATATTATAGTTTCTGTTTTTACTTTTTTGATTTTTTTTTATTGGTTTTTTAACTGCTGTTGTTATTATTATTATTGATTTTTTAATTGGTTTTTGGTTGATTTTTTTGAAATTTAAGTTAATTGTTTTAATTTTATTAGTTAAATTTATTATAAAATTTGATTGTTTTAATTACTAAATTGTTTGATATTTTTTCTGTTTTATATGTTAAATTAAAAAAAATATTCCTGTTTTTAGTAATAAGTTATATAGAATAAATTTGAAAATTAATAAACTTTATAAAAAATATAATAATAATAATAATATTATTATTATTAATAATATTTTTAATTTTATAATGACTTTATAAAAGTTTTAATTTCTTTTAATTAAATTGATTATTAAAATTACTTTTAAGTAAATAAATAATAGAATTAAAAAGAATAAAACTTTAATTATATATATAAATAAGATATTTATTTAAAATAAGTTTTTTTAATAGTTTTAATTTAAATTATATAAAAAACACATAAATTATATTTAATTTAAAACTAAACTTCTTTCTCTCCTTCATCCAAAATTCCCAAAAAAGAGTCAAAAGTTTTTTTGAAAGAAGTTTTTTACCATTCAATACGATAAGTCAAAATCATTCTTCGATTATAAGGCCACTGTTGGTCCTATTATTGCTGTTATGAAGAAGACTATTAAAGTTTCTGGTTCTGAGGGTGGTTTCAAGGTGGTTGTGTCAAGAAAGAAGAGGAAAGAAGATGTATTAGCAGAGGGTATTGATAATAAAAGAGTTGCTGCTGAAGCTTCTAGTGTTCGTTCATGGAGTTCTGAGACAGGTAACACTATTGAGTCTAAGAGTATTGACATGGAAGAGGAGTGCTTGGTTGAAGAAACCAGTGTTGACTATGGTAAGAGTGGTGCTTTCACAGAAGGAGATCTTAATCAAATGCCAAAAGATTTGCATGTAAAGACCAAAAAAGTGTTAGGGAAGCCTCTGGGTATGATTGATTATGGTAATGTCAATACAGACAATGGCATATTAGACAATTTTTTTCTTCTTCCGTCCTCTCTACTTATCAAACCATCTGTACAAGTGCCTGTTTGCAAATTTTTTGCTTTAGATATTGATCTTGTGGTCATTGCTGGGAAGTCTTCTCAGGAAAAATTAAGTTTTATCAAGAAAATTTTTTCAAGTGTGAATGATTTTGGAGGGGCTTTTACTCCCTCAAAATTTGGTGGAGTTATTTGTGTGACTTTTACTTCGGAAAAAGCAATAATGGCTGCTGAAAAGTTGGCAAATAATCATGGTATTGTGGTAAACACCAATCTTAAGCATCCGATAAACAATCGTACAAATCGGGATATTGTGATTAAGGAGATTCCTGTTGGTACATTAATTGAGATGGTGTGCACAACTGTTTCCGAATTTGGGGTTGTTGTGTTGATCAAAATGCAGTTGGTAGGACTGTGGCAAAAAGCAATTGTCACTTTGGAAGATTCCAATCAGGCTGATTTGTTGGCATCCAAGTAGTCTATTCTTATCGGGAAAGATGTGGTCCAGGTGGCCAGAGCTGATGTTGATAAACAGACTTGGGATTCCAAAGATGAGTTTAAGGCATTGCTTTACACTTTTCTTGTGGAAACCAATACACATGATTTTTGGAATTTTATTGGTTTAATGGATGGGAAAATATGTGTTATTGAGTGTAATTCAGTTAACTACACTTGGGCGCACTGCACCACAGTGTGTTTTGAGTCTGAGAGCGATCTGAATTAAGCTCTGGCCAACACTCCGGTGATAAAAGGTGTCAGTCTCTATTGGTCGCACCTGTTTGCTGCCTTGTGTTCCTCTTACAATTCTCTTAGTCATACATCTAAGAATTGTAAATCAGCTGGTGTGTCTTCAAGTCCGAAGGACAAGAGAGCTCCTTTCTCAGCTCAGGATTGGTTTAAATTAACAAAGATTTATAAAAAGAAGTCTGCTCCTGTTTCTCATCCTTTGGCTTTTGGTGGAAAGACTTGGGCATTAGTGGTTGGCTCTATTCCTTCAGGCACTTCTCTTGGATATGACTCTCAGCTTGGTTCCATTGGAAATAGTAAACCTCTCCTTCCAGTAGTAAATGATTTGGAAAAACATTTGGTTAGTATTGAAAGCAGTCTTGTCAGTCTTACGGGACAAATTGGTAAGTTGGCTAAGAGGTTGGAATCATTTATACTGGCAGTTTCTCAGCCTAGCCCTGGATGTTAGCTGCCAGTAACCCCCCCCATCACAGAATCAAGGAGAGGATATAGTAATGGGAGTGGGTTCAGATGATGCCACTAGTGACAAGACTGCTGCCATTTCAGGTTCAACTGCCTCACCTAAGGTTGTGAAATTGGAAAACATGTTGGAAAGTCTTTCTGCTTCAGTCATAAGCCTATCAGCGTGCTTGGATGGTTTGGCTTTAGCAGGTGGTGCTCTTTCTCTATCTTTTTCTTAATGAGTAGTCTGGTATAGAAAATTGCCATATGTAATGTTCATGGGTTGAACAATCCTACGAAGCAAGATGATGTCATTCATTGGTACAAGAATATGAACAATTTGGTTTCTATTTTTATGGAGTCAAAGCTTAAAGAGAAAGTTTGTCCATGGTTAACTGACAAATTTGATGGTGTTTGGGTTTTTACTTCTGGTCTGGATTCTAGTTTTATGGGTGCTGGTGTGTTGATTGTCATGAATTCTTCTTTAACAAAACACATCTGTAAGGTCTCTGAGATGCCTGGTTGGCTCCTATCCATCAAGTTGCTTTTTAAAAATGAACTTTCAGTGTCTATTTTGGGGCTCTACACTGGTGTTTCATTAGTGGTTCGGTTTTCTCAGGCTGGTGAAATCAACTCTCTTATTGCTAAAGCTGTTAATGAATTTTCTTTTGTTGTCCTTAGTGGTAATTTTAATGAAGATGGTTCTCAAAAGTGTGCAAGTTTCAAAAAATGCCTTGAATTGGGGTTGGTTAACTTTTTAATTGGAAGTCCGGCCATTAAGATGCCCACTTGGGCAAATTCTAGGGGTGTTATGAAAACTATTGATTATGTATTTGTTTTACTGAATCTGGTCAATTCTTTGGTATATTGCAGTGTTTCAAATGTCAATAAATATTTTGATACAGACCACCAGGCTGTGTCTGTATCTATGGGCCTGAGTAGTTTATTAGATACATGCTTGTTTTCTCTTCGCAAGCAGGCAAATAAAGATCATTGGAAATTTGATGTCAAAAATACCAGTGAGGCTAAATGGCTTGAGTTTAAGAATGCTATGACTGCTAACACTACTATGTTATCAAGTGCGTTTGGTAATGCTGTGAAGTTTTCTGATCTTGGTGTTATATGAGACATTATTTGCAAGATCATGGTTATTTCAGCTGGTGGTGCTTTTAAGAAAAGATGGTTCAAAGGTTTTAATATAGTTCGCAATAAAGTGTTGTCTAGGTTTCATAAGCTGGAGCTGTTAGTTTCCAAGCTGGTGAAGGCTTTTTGTTTGAGTTTTAGTGTCAGTTTTGCTTCACTTTTGGGTATATGAAACAATCTTAACTCTGCTGGTGCTTCGACAGTAAGATTTATGTTCTTTTCTGGTGCTAAATTTGATGACATTTGTTCTGCTCTGCTCAAAGCGAGGAGGTTATACCACTTTTCTAAATTGCTAGAGTCTAAGCATGCTGAAGAATCTCACATTAGGCAGGCTATTACCAATAGGATGGAGAGTTTTGAGCTGGATAAGGGTCATACAATCAGAAGTGTGTTGGAATGTCCCTTTCACAAAGTGGTTTTGGACCATCTGGTCATGGACAATGAGTTAGTTCTTAAACCTGATTTGGTTAAGTCTAAGGTAAATGCTATTATAGAAGGATGAACTAGGAAGCATGTGGTGGTTGATGATTTTTCTGATACTTGGTCTCATCAATACAAACCTTTGAACTACATTTTTGATGTTGTTTTTTCTGGAGTAATAAGTAAGATTGATTTACTAGTCTTCCTGATAGGAAAGCTGTTGGTTTTTCGGGCATCTCTAATGAGCTTTAGAAATATTATGATAAGTTGGTTTTGGGTTTGCTTTTGGTTTTTTTGAATTTTTGTTTGTCTTGTGAGTTGTTGTCTAGTCCTTAAAAAAAGGCTTGGGTTTTGATGATTCTCAAACCTTATGAGTGGGAGAGTGTTCTCACAAATACTTGTCCTATTGCCTTAATCAAAACAGCTTGCAAGATTCTATCCAAGATTTTTTCAGATAGGATCTCACTGGCTTGCAGCTCATATGATGTTCTGTATGGTAACAATTTTTCGGTTTTAAAGGGTACAACAACTCAGTTTCCTATTTTTGTGGTTGGCTTGATAATTGAGGATGCTTTGGAAAAAAACCGGGAATTTTGGCTTGTATGGAAGGCATATGATTCAGTTGGCTGGGAGCACCTTGAAAGAAGCTTGGTTAGGATCAAAATGTGTAGTAAATTTGTTTGCTTTTTTGGTAGTATTCATAGGGACTGAACCAACCATGTCATAACAGATTTTGATTTGACCGATAGTTACTGGGTGTTTGATGAGTTAGACCAAGGTAAAGTTTTTTTCTTTTTGCTGTGACACATATTTTATGATTCTCTTTTGTGTGAAGTCAAGTGTGTGTGGTTACAGGCTCAATTCTTATTTTGTTTCTGGAAGTGGTTGTACTGAGTCTCAGGCTGGGCTTTCTACTTTCTTTGCTATTGGTGCTTTTGTTGATGATACTATTTGGATTGGTAGTAGTCAGGCTGCTACTCAGTATATTCTCAATGTTGCTAGTGAATTTTTTTGAGTCAATGACATTTCAATTAATAATGACAAAACTGTGGCCATTCCAATCAACAGCAGGGTCAGTATTCCATTTTTTTTTTTAGTAGTTTGCCTATTTCTGTTGCCCATAAAGGAGAATCTCATCAGTATCTTGGTATTTTTTTGTCAACTGAGGGTCTTTCAAGACCTAGCTTGACTAAAACGCATTCAAACATTCGTTTTTTTACTAATTTAGTTCTAAGAAAAGCGGTTTCAGATAAGCAGTTCTTGTATCTGGTGTCAGCAGTTCTCTACTCCATAATCAGCTACAGAATGCAGTTTGGCTATGTTTCTGTTAGTGTATGCAATAAATAAGATGCTATGATTTGCAAGGGCTTGAAGCTAAAAGCTGGTCTTCTGATGGACTTTCTTAGTGATACTATTCACCATCCTTCTTTTTATGATTTAAAATCTTTTTCACAATGTCAATCTGAGAGTAAAGTAGCTTCAGTTATTAGTTTTGTGAACTCTGGTGGAATCTTGAGGTGTCTGTTCAGTTACAAGTCACATGACTTATAGGTTCTGTATTGGCAGCCCATTTACTCTTTAATCTCTCCTGCTCGTATTCACATCAGTGTTTCTAATAATTTCTTGGCTGGTATGGTTCACATTCTCCTTGATTTCAATTTGTCTTTAGATAGTTCTTTGACCAGTGCTTTTCGGTTTTGTGACAGGTTTCCTATGTTTGTCATTCTTGGTAAGTCTTTATTTTTCAAGTTCTTATCTTCTCTCCGGCATTTTGGCATTGCCTTTGTGGATCAACTTCATAATCATTATGGCATTGTTTTTAGCTGGCACACTTTCAAGTGGTGGAAGAGGCTGGACCCTCATGGTCTGGTTCCTGAATGGTTCAATCTTTCTGTTGTATTTCTTATGGCTTCTCATTCATTTTCTACAGTCTCAGTTGGTACTGGTCTTCTTAACTTTTGTGAATCTGATGATTTTGTGGCCGCTTATAGTCATCTTTCCCAGGTTGACATCGATAGTTTGTTTGTATATATGGATGGTTCTTTGAAGTATTTGGGCACAGCTGATTGTAAAGCTGGGGCTGTCATTTTTTTTGAAGACATTGATTTGGGTTTAGGTATTGGTGTTTAAAGTTTAGTGTCATCTACTTTAGCGGAATTACAGGCTATAGTGTTGGCTTTGGAGTGCATGCCTGCAGCTTATTCTGTTAATTTGTTTTCGGATAGTCAAGCGGCTTTAGACATTTGTAGGTCTGAGTTAAGCCTGATGTGCTCTGACTTTTGCAATCAATGTTGGGTTGAGCGTCAGCATATTCAAAATGTTATCCACAGTAAGAATTTGAGAATTAGTTGGCACAAAATTAAGAACCACTCTGGTGTTTTGGGAAACAACCATGCTAATAGTATTGCTGATGCTGCGTCTCTATCTGGGTGGTATCTTCCTCTTCGTGTGAATGAACACTTTTTGTTGGTGGATGGTGGTGTTGTTTCTGGTAATTCTAAACACTTTGTTTGAGATGTTTGTCATGCAGTTTGTCATGCACACTGGAAGGTTGGTTCCAGTTCTGGATTTCTGGCTAGTAGTTTGTGTTCAGATGTTGACTGGCTCAGTTTTTTTAAGGTTTGGCACCCTGATTTGCATATGGCCACTGGTTTCACTAGCAGGCTTACAGCTGATACTCACACTTATCTTATGAAGACTTTGCACTGTTGGCTGCCTGTGGCTGTCTGGAAGTGCATTTACAATAAATGTTACTCTAGTGTTCTGTGTCTGTACTGTGGTGAGGTGGAGGTTTTTAATCATGTGTTTTCTTGTGTGGCTGATGATTCGGCTTGTTGTCAGATTCTGGAATCCTGCATGTCTTCTTGAAGGTCACTTTCTGGGCTCTTTTTTCCCTCTTTGGTTGTGTTGCAGTTTATGTCAACCTGTGCTTCGGATTTGCTGGTTTTTTCGGCTTTTTACAAGGGTTTTGTTTTCAATGGATGACTTCAGAAGGCTGTTACTGTCTTCCATGATCTCATGATTGCTGGTATTAAAATTACTGATTTTATGCGCTCCCTATGTTCTGCTTTTAAGAATAATATTTGGTTGGTCTATACCAAGCATCGTGTTTTTATGAAAAAAAATGGCCTAATTTCAGTGGATAGATCAATTTCCATCCCAGTTTTTGGTTTGGTTTCAAGGTTGTCGCCTGGTGTGGTTAAATTGCTTGGTGTTACTGAAGCTTTTGGCATCCTTTTTGGCTTTTGCAAGTCTTGTTTGTTTTTTTCGGGTATTGGTGACATGGTTTCTGTTAATATAGTTGCGTAGTATTGTTCTGACTGGCTCGAGTGGCTGGTCATGTGTAATTAAGCACATAATTCACGCCTAATTTAGATTATTTTATTGATGTATTGTTCTAGGTAGTGTTTGGACCTTACTCATTAAAAAAAAAAAATTTAAAACTTTATATAATTATATTGTATTAAATAATAATTGAATTAATATGTTAAAAATAAAAAATAAAAACTAGTAAATAATTATTTTTTGTTAAATATTATTTTTAATTTAAAATTTGTTTTTTTTTTATAAAAAATAAAACTTTGATTTTTTTGGTGTTTTTACTATTTTTATTGTATTAATAATTATAATGTTTAATTTTGTTTTAGTTATAAATAATGTTTTTTTATTTAAAAAATAATAATAATAATATATTTAATAATTTTGATTTAATTAGCATATATTTATGTTATTTAATATTTTAATTTTAATTACAAAAATTAATTAAGAGTAATAAATAAACTTTTTTTTCTTTTATTTATAATTTCCTAAATAAATTATTTTTTAAAAAAAAAGATTTTTTATTTTTATTATAATTTTTAATATTTAGTTTATTGTTTATGTTTAAATACAAAACTATTAACAATATTAATAATATTATAAATATAAAAAAATACTAAAAGTTTAAATTTTGGTTCTATTAATAAAATTTTTTTTTTAAAGCTTAATAATAATAATTTAACTTTTTTTCTTATTTGATAATAATTTTAATAAGTAATTTGAATAATACTAACATTAATAATACAGCCAAAACAAAAAGTTTAATATAAATAAACAACATTTGGTAAAAAAAATTATCTTTAATAATAACAATAATAATATAAAAATAAATATTATAAATATTATTTTTAAAATACTTAAAGTCAAAACTTATATAATAATTATAAAGTTTTTAAGTATAATTAATTTTAATATTGCTAATAGTAATTTAGATATTTTTTTTAAATTTAAGATTAATATTTTTATTAAAAAGTTTTTGTGTTAAATATCAATTTTTTTATAATTAGTAATAGTTTATTTTAAGTATATATAGTTTTAAAAAAATTTTTATTTTTTTAAAATTTAATAAGATTATTTATGCAATTTTTATATCTAAATCAAAAATAATAAAGATTATAAATTTAATTAATAATAATATAATAGTAAATATTAAACTAAAAAAACCAAATATTTGTTAAAATTAAGCTATTATTATTAAAAAAAATTTGATAAAAACATTTATAAAGACTATATGTATTATATTATTTAAGTTTAAAAAAATTAAGTTGATTAAGATATAATTAATAAAATTATAGCAAAAAGTATTAATTAAATTTAATAATTAAAATTAAACCAATTTTTTTTATATTTAAATAGTTTATCTTAATTAAAAAAAATACAGTTTAGATAATCAAAACTAATATTAATAAATTATTATAAATTATTAAAAACATTTTCAAGATTTTGTTTTATATTTTATTAATAAATATAATTATATATAATTTGTAAAAAATTTTGTATTTAATTAATTATTATTTTATTATTTATATATATTTATATTATATTATTATTTGTTTTAAATTTATAAAAAATTTAGCAAATATTTTAATTATAACTTTAGTTTTTATAAGTATTAATTTAAATTAAACTAAATTAAATTGTTTATGTATTTAGTTTATAAAAAATTTAATCATATTATATTAATATATAATTTTAGTTTATTTTTATTTTTCAAGTTTAAAATCAAAAAGCCATTTATAATTTTAAATAAATATAAATTTATTAATATTATTATAGATAATTTCTGGATTTATTGAAATTTTTTGTAATTTGCTGTTTAAATTTTTGAATCCATTAATTTGAAAGTTTTTTAAAAGTTTTAATAATTGAATTTTTAATATAATAGACAAAAATTTAATATAATAGTAGATAATATTTAATATTTAACTTTTTTGGCATAGTAATTAATTTATTCTGGTGTTTTTTATCTTTTTAGTAAACAATTCTAGTTTTTTTAACTATAATCTATAATCTATTTTAATATTTTTATCAAACAATTCTTAATATCATAATTTTAGTATTTTTTTTAATTAATTAATAAATACTAAACCAATAAAAAAATAAAAAAAATTAGTGTTTTGTTAATAACTATAATTAAAAACTATTGTTTTAATATTGTTAATAGTATTGTGTTAATTCTATTATATTAATAAAAAAAGTAATTAGATTTTAATAAAATAAGTATAAACTTATAAAGTATATATTATTATAGATTATTTCCTTTTAGTAATTATATTATAATTAATTTTTACAGTTTTTTAGATCAAGTAATAATATAAAAAATTATTTAATTTTAATATAAAAATAAGTATATTAGTCTTAATTAGCATTAATTTTAATTTATGCTAAATTGTTACTTAATAAATTACTATTTTTTTTTTATTTAAGAATCTAAAAGTTAGCTTAGTGAGTTTTTTTAACTTCTTAACAAATATTAAATAATTTCTTCTGGTAAGTGTTTTTATTATTAGATTTAATATATGATGTAATATTTCTGTTAAAATTATTGTTAATAACTGCTATTATATTAGTTTTTCAAGAAAAATTTTTGTTATATTTCTATATATATAATTGTGTTTTTTCTTGAGACTTTTATAAAAATACTCTTTTTTTATCTTATATTAATATTAAATATTTGTATTTTTTTGTTTATAATAAAGTAGTATCCTATTTCTAATAAATTTAAAGAGAATTAAAAATAAAAAGTAAAATTCAACAAAATTAATATTTGTAAAATAATTTTGATTAAAGATTATTTTTTCAAGATACAGAAAGCTTATTTTAGATTTTAAGTTAATTGTTAATTTTGGTTAAAATATTATTATAAATAGTTTTTAGATAATTTTATGTAGTTAATATTCTTTAAATGTGTTTTCAATCTTGTTAAGTTTGGATTTTATTTGTGTTTTTATTGGTATATTGAATGTTTTTATCATTGTTTTTATTAATGAAAAAATAATAATGAAAAAAGTAATGGCTTTTTGAGTTATTTGTAAAAGACCAGATTATAAAAAAAAAAATCTTTAATTTTACTGATCTTAGTATTAATGAATATTATAATTATAATTTAATTTTTTCACTTTTTTTTCATTTATTTTATCTAATTAATTTTTTATTATTTTTTCTCTGTTTGTTTTTTTAGTTAGAAAGCTATTGTATATATACATATTTCAAGTTATATATAATTATAACTATTTTAATTAATTAGTAAATAATTGCTAAACTATTGAATCTTTTATTTAATTATAAGTATCTTTTGGTTTATCTGTTTATGATCATATTAAATTGAACACATTTGTGTATATTTTATATGCTATTATGTACATATTACATTTTTTAATTTTATTTGTTGATTTGTGTTATTTATACTTTTATTTATTAATTAGTTAATATATTATAATATTATTATTTTTGATTTTTGTTAATTTTTATCAAGTAATAACATAAATAATATAATTTGTAAATTTATTAGAGTAATTGTAAATTTTTTAAGTATAAAAATTATTTTATAAGATAAAATTAGACTTGTTTTTAATTAAGTTTGTCTAATAAAATTTATTTATTTTTTTTGCTTTTAATATTTTTGCTATATAAACATAAATTTTTATAATATAAAATTTCTGAAATTTTTACAATTTTTTAAGTTATTGTTAAAATTTTTGGCATTTTTTTTTATTAAGATTTAACAAGTGAAATTCAACTGCTATCTAGCACAGAAAACCAAACTAAGTGGATTAAACTAAATACAGTTCACATATTTTCTACATATAACCAGCCACTTGGACCAGTCAAAGTGACACTACATGTCTATCTTAATATACAAATCACCATCCAAACCAGAAAAAAAACGGCACAATCTATGCCTACCAAAACTAACAGCAAAAAACTCCATCATGCCAAGCATATGAACCACCTCATTCAAAAACAAGAACACCATACAATGAGACAAGCCTGACACCACATTATCATCATAAGCCAAATCAGTTTTTTCCATATTCACTCTATGCTTAAATCTAACAAGCTATACTCTAGTGCAATATAATTCTACCACATACCTGATAAAACCCACTGTTACGGGATGGTTTTCTTGTTATATTTAATTGCTGATATCCCGCTTTAATTGCAATCAGTCTTTCGTGAGTTCCTCAATTCTATTTGTGTGATAATGTCACTGTTACACTGAAGGCTTTCTTTTTACTGTTGCGATGTAAGTTATTCTTTAATTCTTGATTGTTGTGTGTGTTTATGTACTCCTTCTCAGAGGCTGAACTGAAATCTATCCACTGTCTGGGGTCTTCTCTGAGGCTATCCTTGCAATTGCCTGATGTGTTTCTCTAATCTAGAAACACAGAATGTTAAT